>JAABKJ010010064.1:0-11058 GCA_011634705.1 Andricus grossulariae
AAATTAATCTTCTTCGCTGAAAATTCAACTATTTGGTTCATAGTTGATGTATTTTGTGGAGAATTCATCTTTTTTGTAGAAAATTCAACTGTTTTGTAGATTTTTTTTTTTTTGTTTTTTTTTTTTTTGTTTTTTGTTTCTTTGATAATTTATTTTTTGTGATAAAAATTTAAACATTGCATTTTTGGTTAAAACTTGATCTTTTTTAGTTCAAAAATTCAACTAAATGGTTGAAAATTTATGTAAATTTTTTTGTTGAAAATTGAGTTTTTGTAATAAAAATTCACCTCATCTTTTTGGCCTGAAAATTTAACATTTTGGATGAATTTTTTTTTCTTTATTGATTACAAAATCTTTCTTCCTTGAAAATTCAACTCTTGTTGAAATTTGGTCTTTTTAATTCAAAAATTTATTTCTTTTAGTAGAAATTTCATCTTTTTTGGTAAAAAATGAAACTTTTTCGCAGAAAAATGTCAAGAATTCTTGGGTGAAAGAGCCAATCCTTAGTCACCTTTCGGTGAGTCTGAAATCGCAATAGGTTATCGACATTCAGTTTCTCTAGAGACTACCTTTTGTGCAAATACGACCCGGCTACCAACCCACTCGAACGACCGGTTATGTTGGATTCTTACAAGTTGAAATTTCTATTACGACTTTATGTCTTTACTTTTTAATTTTTTATGACTTTATTTTTTATGGCCTATTTATGTTTTTGACTTTAGTTTATGACTCTTTTTAGGCTTATGGCCTTATTTTATGACCTTTTTACGCGTTTTATGGCTTTATTTTATGCCCTTTTTATGGTTTGTGACTTTTTATTTTTTTATGACTTTTCTTTTTCTTTTTCAAATTTTATTTCTGTCAACTTTTGAATTTTGATAGGGTTGGCTAATCACGATAATTGAAACATAATACATTATTTACACCCTTATTGCGGAAGAATGCAAATTCTTCTTGGCTGTTTGTTAAATTTAATGAAATTTTCTCGTAAAACTACTGCTGACTTTAAGAATTGAGTGCTATTGATTTCATCAATAAATTAAAATTCTCGGATTATAAAACACGTTCATTAACTTCTTCTCCACTTTTTCAAAGGCTTCCTTTTTTTCCTTATTTTCAAAAAATTTCCCCTTTTTCTCGTTTTTTTCGCCTGAATACGAATTGAATTAATAAAACCCAATAAAAAATCCAATATTAATTTCGGTTGAATGTTAATTATTTTTAATTGAAAAATCTACCATTATAATTTGTGTTCAGAATTGATCTATTATGGTTAAAATTTCTGCTTGGTTGAAGATTGAACTATTTTGCTGAAAACTTGTTTTTTAGATGTAAATTAACTTTCTCAACAGAAAATTCAAATAATCCATTTTTGACTGAAAATTTATCTTTTTTAGTTGAAAATTCAAGAATAAATTATATTATTATTTATGTAATTATTATTAAAATTCAATTTTAAAATTGATACCAATTCCAATAATTTTCTATTTAGAAATAAAATTATATGAAGTAAATTGTTTTTATAAATAATTATTATTAATAATATGTTAATTAATAAAATTTTATATAAAAATATTATTATTGAATTAGTATTAAAAATTATTTTGTTATTATTTGATGAGAATTCACTTTGTTTGGTTGAAAATTAAATTACTTGGTTGAAAGATTAAATAATTGGTTAAAAATTTATTTCATTAGTTTAAGATATCACTATTTCGTAGAAAATTTGCTTTTCTTTTTTGGTCGTAAATTAGTTTTTTTTTTAAGTCAAAATTTAACCATTTATTTATTGTTAAAAAAGTTGATCGTTGTTAGTTGAAAATTCAACTACTAAATTATTTATTAAGAATTCTTTTTTTTTTTTTTTTTGTTGAAAATGAAACTATTTGGTGGAAAGTTGAACTAGTTTGTTAAAAAATCATTTTATTAGTTAAAGATTCAATAATTTTGTTGAAAAATTCGTTTCTTTTTAGTTAAATATTACTTTTTTTTACCGAAAATTTTAACTACTTAATTTTTAGCTGAAAATCTATCATTTTTAGATGAAAATTGAAGAACAAAATTTTTCATTGAGAATTCAACTTTTTAGGTAGAAAATTCAACTGCTTATTGGTTGAAGATTTAACTATTTTGTTGAAAAGTGTTTTTCTTTTTATTGAAAATTTTATTGTTTTTCGTTAAAAATTCCATTATTTAGTTAAAAACTCATATTTTTGGTTTGAAAATATAACATTTTTGTAAAAAAAAAATCCTGTTTTTGGCTTGAAAATTCAACTATTTGTTTAAAAAGTAATTTGTTTTGGTAGAAAAATAATCTTTTATTTTTGAAAATTCAACTTTCTTCTAAAAAACAATGTCTTTCTGGCTTGAAGATTGAACTATTTTGTTCAAAATTGATTTCTTTTTGTTGGAAATTAATTTTCTCAACTGAAAATTTGACTATTCCATTTTTATTTAAGAATTGATTGTTTTTAGTTAGAAATTCAATTAATTGGTCAAAATTAATTTTTTGTCGAATACTCGTATTTTTGGGTTGAAAATACAACTGTTTTGTAGAAACTTTAATCTTTTTGGGCAAAATTTCAATTATTTTGGTAGATAATTTCACTGTTTGGTCAAAAATTAACTTTTTGGTTTAAAATTCAAATTTTCGGGTTAAAAATTTAACACTTTATTATAGTTGACACTTTTTTTCTCTCTTGATTGAAAAATTTTTATTGGTTGAAAATTACACTATTTTGTTGAAAAGTCATATACAGTCGAAAATTCGACTGTTTTGTTGAAAATTTGTCTTTTTGGATTCAAAATTTACCCTTTTTTTTGTAGAAAATTTCTTTGTTGAAAATTCACCTTTTTGGTTAAAAATTAAATTGTTTTCTGAAATAATAACTGTCTTAACTTTTGGCTTGAAGATTCAAATATTTGGTTAAAAATTGAAATATTTAGTTAAAAATTTAACTATTTAGTTAAAAAATCAACTATTTGGTTAAAAATTCAATTATTTTGTTGACAATTTAATTGCTTTGTTGAAAAGTCATCTTTTATGGTAAAAAGTCATCTTTTATGGTAAAAAGTCTTCTTTTATGGTCGAAAATTCAACTGATTTGCTGAAAATTCGTCTTTTTGGATTGAAGATTTACCTTTTTTTTTGTAGAAAATTTCTTGGCTGAAAATTCATCTTTTTAGGTTGAAAATTCAACTGCTTTCTAAAAAAATTGTCTTTTTGGCTTAAAGATTCAACTATTTGGTTCAAAATTCAACTATTTTGCTTAAAATTCATCTTTTTCATTTTTAAGTTCAACTATTTGGTGGTAAATGCAACTATTTGGTCTCAAGTTAATTTTTGTTGTTGAAAATTCAACTATTTGTTTAAAAATTCAACTATTTGGTTGAAAATTCAATTATTTTGTTAACAATTTAATTGCTTTGTTGAAAAGTCAACTATTATGGTAGAAAGTCATCTTTAATAGTCCAAAATGCAACTGCTTTGTTGAAAATTCGTCTTTTTGGATTCAAAATTTACCTTTTTTTTTGTAATAAATATGTGGAATATGTTATTATCATTTAAAGATGTTAACGTCCGAGTTTTAAAATTTTTAATTAATATAAATTTTTATTCTAAAACGATTACTTCGGACAAATAAAATTTGAGAAACAAGAAAAAATCTGCCTCAGCCCGGATTTGAACCGGGAACGCACTATCCATGAGTGGAGCGTTAACCAATTACGACACCGAGGCTTTTTTTGTAGAAAATTTCTTGGTTGAACATTTAACTGCTTTCTGAAAAAAATTGTCTTTTTGGCTTGAAGATTCAACTATTTGGTTAAAAACTGAACTATAAAGTTCAAAAAATCAACTGTTTGGTTAAAAATTCAATTAATTTGTTAAAAATTGAATTGCTTTGTTGAAAAGTCAACTATTATGGTAAAAAGTCATCTTTTATGATCGAAAATTCAACTGTATTGTTGAAAATTCGTCTTTTGGATTCAAAATTTACCCTTTTTTTCTAGAGAATTTCTTGGTTGAAAATTAAATTGTTTTCTAAAATAACTGTCTTTTTGGCTTGAAGATTCAAATATTTGGTTAAAAATTGAACTGTTCAGTTAAAAAATCAACTATTTAGTTAAAAAGTCAACTATTTGGTTACAAATTTAATTTTTTTGTTAAAAATTTAATTACTTTGTTAAAAAGTCAACTATTATGGTAAAAAGTCACCCTTCATGATCGAAAATTCAACTGTTTTGTTGAAAATTCGTCTTTTGCATTCAAAATTTACATTTTTTTAAATAAAATTTCTTAGTTGAAAACTCAACTGTTTTCTGGAAAAAATTTTCTTTTTGGCTTGAAGATTCAACTGTTTGGTTAAAAATTCAACTATATGGTTAAAAATTCAATTATTTTCTTAAAAATTCAATTATTTTGTTAAAAATTTAATTACTTTGTTGAAAAGTCAACTATTATGGTAAAAAGTCATCTTTTATGGTCGAAAATTTAACTGTTTTGTTGAAAATTCGTCTTTTTGGCTTGAAGATTTAACTATTTGGTTAAAAAATCAACTATATGGTTGAAAATTCAATTATTTTGTTAAAAATTTAATTGCCTTGTTGAAAAGTCAACTATTATGGTAAAGTCATCTTTTATGGTAGAAAATTTAACTGTTTTGTTGGAAATTCGTCTTTTTTTATTCAAAATTTACCTTTTTTTGTATAAAATTTCTTGGTTGAAAATTCAACTGTTTTCTGGAAAAAAATTGTCTTTTTGGCTTGAAGATTCAACTATTTTGTTGAAAATTCAACTATTTGGTTAAAAATTCAATTATTTTGTTAAGAATTTAATTACTTTGTTGAAAAGTAAACTATTATGGTAAAAAGTGACCTTTTATGATGGAAGATTCAACTGATTTCTTGAAAATTCGGCTTTCTGGATTCAGCATTTACCTTTTTTTGTATAAAATTTCTTGGTTGAAAATTCATCTTTTTTTTGGGGGAAATTCAACTATTTTCTAAAAAAATTGTCTTTTTGGCTTGAAGATTCCACTATTTGGTTAAAATTTCAATTATTTTGTTAACAATTTAATTACTTTGTTGAAAAGTCCACTTTTCTGGTAAAACGTCACCTTTTGTGGTGGAAAATTCAATTGATTTCTTAAAAATGCGGTTTTCTGGATTCAAAATTTCCCTTTTTTTTTGGTGGAACATTTCTTGGTTGAAAATTCATCTTTTTTGTTTGAAAATTCAACGTTTTTCTGAAAAATTGTCTTTTCAGCTTGAAGATTCAGCTATTTGGTTCAACATTCAATTATTTTGTTAACAATTTAATTACTTTGGTAAAAAGTCAACTATTATGGTAAAAAGTAATCTTTTATGGTCGACAATTCAACTGTTTTGTTGAAAATTTGTCTTTTCGATTCAAAATTTACCTTTTTTTTTTTGTACAAAATTTCTTGGTTGCAAATTCAACTGTTTTCTGGAAATAAAATGTTTTTTTTGGCTTGAAGATTCAACTATTTGGTTAAAAATTCAACTATATGGTTAAAAATTTAATTATTTTGTTGAAAATTGGATTACTTTATTGGAAGGTCAACTTTCTTCTTCCTCAACTTTTTTTTTATTCAAAATTTACCATTTTTTCTATCAAATTTCTTAGTTGAAAATTCAACTATTTTCTAACAAAAAATTGTCTGTTTGGCTTTGAGATTCAACTATTTGGTTAAAAATTCAACTATTTTGTTGAAAATTCTTCTCGTTGATTTGAAAGTTCAACTATTTAGTTGTAAATGCAACTATTTGATCTCAAGTTCCTTTTTGTTGTTATTGAAAATTCAACTATTTGGTTGAAAAATAATCTACTTTGATAAAATTTTCTCGTAAAACTACTTCTAAAGTTAAGAATTAAGCTCTATTAATTTAATTAATTATTGTTTAATTAATTATTTATTACTGCTGCCTAAAACTACTTTTGTATAAAATAATCTTTCAAATAAAATTAATGTATACGTACCATATCGAATTAAATACGAAATGCTTACGATTTTCAGCCATAATATATGAAATTTTCAAAAACAAAAGATTAATTTAGTAAAATTTTGTATTTTGCCCCTTTTCCTCATCCTCGCACACTTCCCCTAAGTTCCGTTTTCCCCTAATTAGCAAATGTAGAAGTTGTATGCCTGGATCATCTCAAGGTATATCGAACGAGTTAATCTCTCTAACGAAGTCCAGTACTGAGTACCCTACTAACTGGCATCGCCCCCATACTACTAAAACCTCTCGCTAAATCCAATAAGTGGCTATCCGATACGCTTGTCTACTCTCCCAAGAGATAAAATCAGCTCAAACTTCCGGTCAACAACGAGAAAAGAAAGAAAGATAATAGAAGAGACAAATCCCAAGTGATGATAATCCAACCACTTGATGGAAAATCTTGACAATGGGAGGTAGCTGATCCGATTTTCATCAAATCCTCTTATTATTAGGGGCCGTCCATATACGTTACCATTTTTAGGGGGGGGAGGGGGTGTTAACTTTACGAACTTATATAACATTTAGCTTGGTTAAGAATTTAATTATTTTGTTGAAAATGTAACTATTTTGTTGAAAATGTAACTATTTTGTTAAAAAGTCATCAGTTTTGTTCAAAAATTAAACTATTTTTTTGGTCGAAGATTCATCATTTTATTTAAAAATTCATCAATTGCGTTTTGTTGAAAATTCGTTTTTTTTTCCCAAAGATTCGTCATTTTATTTAAAAATTCATTAATTTCGTTGAAAATGTAAGCGTTTTGTTGAAAAATCGGTTTTTTTGTTTGTTAAAGATTCATCATTTTATTTGAAAATTCATTAATTTCGTTGAAAATGTTAAGGGTTTTGCTTAAAATTCTTTTTTTTATTATTAGGAATTAATTTTTCAAACTAAAAATGTAACTATTCCATTTTTAGAAAATTAATCTTCTTGGTTAAAAAATCATCTGTTGGGTTACAATCTTTTGTTGAAACTTCTTCCTTTTTTGGTAAAGATTCATAATTGTATTTAAAAATTCATCATGTTATGTAAAAATTCATCATTTTATGTAAAAATTCATCATTTTATTTAAAAATTCATCATGTTATGTAAAAATGCATCATGTTATGTAAAAATTCATCATTTTATGTCAAAATTCATCATTTTATGTAAAAATTCATCATATTATGTAAAAATCCATCATTTTATGTCCAAATTCATCAGTTTATGTAAAAATGCATAATGTTATGTAAAAATTCATTATTTTATGTAAAATTTGATTGTTTTATGTAAAAATTCATAATTAAATTTAAAAATTCATCATTTTATTTAAAAATTCGTCAATTTCGCTGAAAATGTAAGTTTAATATCAAAATATTCGAACTGAATATCCAGATCGTTGTCCTATAGTTAAAAAAAAAAAACAGATTTTAAATCTTAATATCCAATTTTCTCCGTGTTTTTTTTTTATTTTCCGTTTTTTATTATGAATTGACTTTTAAAACTGAATATATAACTATTCCATTTTTTGTTCGAACATGATTAAAAATACAAATGATCGGTTGAAAATTAATCTGTTTTGGATGAAAAATTAACTATTATGTTGAAAATATGTATAGAAATTGCAACAATTGATGCATCATTTTAGTTAAAACTGTATTTTTTTTTGTAGAAAATTCCTCTGGCTTGAAAATTGAATAATTTGGTAGAAAATTAGACTATTTGGTTGAAAACAAACTTTTTTGTTGAAAATTCATATTTTAGTTTGTAATTTCAACTGTTTGGTACAAATTCGTTTTTTTTTTTTATTAATTTTTTTTAACTAAGAATTTTGACTATTCAACAATTTGATAGAAAATTAAATGATTTGATTCAAAATTAACATTTAGTTGAAAATTCATATTTTTGGTTGTAATTCAACAATTTGGTGCAAAATTGGTCTTTTTTGGTTTAATTAAACAGGTTCAAAACTAGTTTTTTTTATTGTTTTTAACTGAAAATGTTGACAATTTATTCAACAATTTGGTAGAAAAATAAATTACTTAATTGAAAATTATCTTTTAGTTGAAAATTGATATTTTTGGTTGTAAATTCAACTATTTGGTGCAAAATTGGTCTTTTTGGTTTAATTCAACAGGTTAAAAACTCGCTGATATTTTTAATTAATTTTTTTAATTTAAAATTTTGACTATCAATTCAGCAATTTGGTAGAAAATTAAATTATTTGATTGAATATTCATATTTTTGGTTGTAGATTTAAATATTTGGTGCACAAGTTGTTCTTCTTTGGTTTGATTCAACAGGTTCAAAACTAGTTTTTTTAAATTAATTTTTTTAACTGAAAATTTTGATTATTCCATTCATGGTTAAAAAAATCTATTTTTTTAGTTGAAAATTTAACTACTTTGTTGAAAATTTGTCTTTTGGTAGAAAATTCATCATTTATGGTAGAAAAGTCATCTTTTTGGGTTGAAAATGAATTTTTTTGTGGAAAAAACAACTGTCTCCTAAAAAAAATCGTGTTTTTGGCTTGAAAATGCAACTGTTTTTGAATAAATTTTAATCTTTTTTGTTTGAAAATTTCAACCATTTGGTTGCATCTTGTAGGTTGAAAATTCAACTATTTTTATTCTTATCATTATTTTTTTTTTTTTAATGGAACTGGTCTGTTAAAATTTCGTCCTTTTGAATGGAAAATGCATCCTTTTTTCTTAAACATTTAAATGATCGGTTGAAAATTATTCTGTTTTGGTTGTCGATTCAACTTTTTTTTGTTAATTCTTATTTTTTGATTGAAAATTCAACAGGTTGAAAATTCGATTTATTTAGAAATTAATTTTTTGAACGGAAAAGTTTGAAAATTTCATTTTTGGTTCAAAAAAAATCTTTTTTAGTTGAAAATTCAACTATTTGGTTAAAAATTCATTTTTATTGATTGAGACTTCATCTTTATTTATTGATTCAACTATTTTGTCAAAAATTCGTCTTTTAGTAAAAAAATTCATCATTTATGATAGAAAAGTAATCTTTCTGAGGTGAAAATGAACTTTTTTGTCGAAGATTCAACTGTCTTCTAAAAAAAAATCACCTTTTTAGCTTGAAAAATCCACTGTTAAAATTTCGTCCTTTTGGATTGAAAATTCATCTTTTATGGTAGAAGAGTCACCTTTCATGCTTGAAAAGAAACTTTTTTTGATTGAAAGTTTACCTTCTTGATGATTAATGCAACATTTTGGGTAAAAATTAATTTTCATCTTGAAAATTCGTCTTTTTGAGTTAAAAAAAATGACCTATTTTGTCAGAAAATCTTTTTCGATCAAAATTTAGACTATTTTGTTGAAAATGCGATATTTGTTGTCGGGTTAAGCGGGAAGCACACACTTTTGCACAGCGAATATGCACAAGGCATAACACAGAAGAGAACACGCTTCAACACACAAGGATCCGCATAGTTGCTTTCTATACACGGGTATTTATCAGGCTAGCGGTTCTGCGCAATGCGTCATGCATTATGCGCTGTTCAAAAGTGTGTGCTTCCCACTTTTCAACCTGGCACTGGAAAAGACGACCTTAGCGACAATATCACTCAATCTTTTTACTTAGGACAGCAGAGTACAGTTCATAAAGTGATCATGCAATAAACTCGTTCCTGCAATAAACAAATAAAAAGTGTTGATAATTGCTTATATTTGGAAGATCCTCTTTTCATATTCGAAAAAAAGACCCTGGTAATAAATTCCCCTTTAATTCCTCCGTCAAATTTCATTACCATATTTTCGATTTGGCTTTCCCATCCCTCGGTTTTGTATAGAACACAACGCAATTCTCCCCCTTTTTTTGCCTGTGTTTTTCATTTCCTTTTATTTTTCTACTCGCGTTACAAGAAGAAAGCATGGTTAAGTACTTCGGTGAACCAGGTGCGATGGTTTCTCGAGCCGACAGGGAGGATTTCGACGCACTTAATCCTCTTTTGGTTTATCTCTCTTCAACCCTCGTGCTGTGGCCTTTTTCCTACCTTGTTCTTCCGTAAGGCCCTTTAAGTACCGGAAACTACCTTCGCTAAAGGCGAAGTGTATGAAACTTGGGAGTTTGGAGAGTTTCAGACCCTGGAGGAACATCGAGAGGCTATATTCTATTCATAGCTAAGTTTTCGTGTTAGTCTCGGATAAAAAAGTAAGAGACAGTCCGAAGGGACTAATTTTGGTGTCTGGAAAGGATTAGAGACTTCAAACTCTTTCCCCTATTCCGATCCTTTCCCCTTCTTTTTTTTAATTATCTTTTATCTCCCACAGGCCTCGGACTCAACGGATCAAAAATAGTATAAATAGTGTCACAAATTAAAAAAAGTCAAAATAGGGTCTTAACATTTTTCGAGTATTAAAAATTAACTTTAATGTTTATTTAAAATGGTATTCTTTAGTCTAGAAATGATCAAAATTCATATTTATTTATCGCAGACTGCGCAGTATTTTCTTTCTTCCTTGAGTAAATTTTTTTTTATTCAATATTCAACTATTTTGTTATTCGTCTTTTTGTTTTGAAAATGTTTCTCTTTCTATAGAAATTTCATCTTCTCTGGTTAAAAATGCAACTGCCTGTTGAAAAAAACCTTTTTCGATGAAAATTGACATTCGTATTTTTGGATCAGAAATTTAACAATTTGGCAGAAAATTTAACTATTTGGTTTAAAATTGATATATTTGGTTGAAAATTCGTCTTTGTTGGTTAAATCAAACTGCTTTTTATTTTTAATTAAAATCTTTTTTGTTGAAATATAAACTAGAGGGATCAAATGGACGCAAATGG
The DNA here is from genome assembly GCA_011634705.1 of Andricus grossulariae. Taxonomy (NCBI): domain Eukaryota; kingdom Metazoa; phylum Arthropoda; class Insecta; order Hymenoptera; family Cynipidae; genus Andricus; species Andricus grossulariae. The sequence continues at coordinate 10,808 of JAABKJ010010064.1, forward strand.
AGCTCAAAAAGGGAAAATAGGGTAATTTCCTTGTGAAAAAGGGGAAAATAGGGGAAAGATTAAACATTTATTTTTACAAGTCGAAAAGAAGAAGCAACCTTTTTATAAGAAATGTTATATTTTTAAATAATTTTCAATGGGTTTTCAATGATTGTTCAATAATTTTTCAATGATTTCTGCCATTCAAGAATTTATTTTAAAAAATTGGATATACTTAGGTCATTGGACATTCATTCAGAGTGATATAAAAA
>JAABKJ010010065.1:0-11057 GCA_011634705.1 Andricus grossulariae
TCGTCCAAACTCAGTAGTTGTCTCAAAAAACATTGATGCTGTGCGTGAACTGATACTGAAAGATCGTCATGTGGCTTATCGTGAGATTCAGGCATCCTTAGGCATGGTAGGGACCAGCATAAAGTCAATATTGCATGAATGTGCTGTCGTTGGATCCCACATAATTTGACAATCTCTCAAAAAAGCTCGTGTGGAGCGGTCATTTCAATTCACTGTAAACAATACAGGTTATGCTCAAATGACAAAACGTTCTGAAGAAGGTTATGGTTAAAAAAGTCAAGCTTTCAATTATGGAATGTAATTTTACATTTCTTTTCTAATTGAAAAAGATTCTCGTTCTCGAAATTCCATACTTTAATATAGCGTTATACGATCAAGTCACGAACATATCACGTTTAGTTGAAGCACGCTAAAAGGGACGAGGGTGCAAACGTCTCCACTTTTGTCCACGAAACTGGACACGCAGCCCTTTTTCTATGGCATGAGCTGTTAGTAGCCCCTTCGTAACTAACTCCGTTAATTTTGTTTGCCCTTTTATTACTCTCTGCAACAGCACTCAACATTTCTCTCGCCCCTCTCACCCGGTGCATTTTTACAATAAAATGAAGGCACTGACTAGTATTACGGCATTTTCCGTAAAACTAACTGGTCAAGTATAGCGCTAGGGCCAGTATTGCAGAATTTTCTGAAATTATAGCCCTAAACAAGCTGGAAAAAGGGGTTAGTCTTACGGAAAATTCCGTAATGGTAGACAGTATGGAAAATAAAATACGAAAAGCTTTGTTTTTAGTTATCGAGGCTCTTACCATTTTTTAGTACCACTTGCATGTAGCTACTTCTACTTTCTCAATTAATAAAATGAATAAACTGGGGGAACCACTTTGCTTTTGGCACACAGTTTTCAAATAGCTATTAAGTATTTTCTATACCAAAACCATTCTTAAAATGTTTACGGCTTTTGTGTGCCAGGTTGCATCTATATACGTATAAAAGGAAAAGTTTCATGAATTTTTCGTATAAACTATTGAAATTCAACATATTAGGGAAATCGGCAGAATAATTAGCTACCTGAAGGAACATTTCAAGTTTGAAAATTTGTAAAAGCAGCTTCAGGCAAGTAAAAAAATTCTAAAATACACAGATCTAGGTGACCACAGGTTGGAGAAAACCTTACATTCATGAAAAAGTCAGGGAATTTGTTTGGTCAGGGAAAAGTAGGAAAATTATTGAAATTTTAATTACAAATTTTTAGAAATTCGACTTTCCATCTTGACATATTATTGGTCAGGGGAAAATCAGAGAAAAGTCTAAGAATTAAAAAAATTATGTAGATTTTGTTTACCGTACTTCACGTAAACCCGAATTTCAAACTGTTCTAAAAAAACTCCTTGTAGCTCCTTGGACGTCGGAAATGTTATTTTCTCTAAAAAAATGATTGATTGGAAGCCAGAGAAATTCTGCTCTAAATGGAGAAATAAATCCTGACGAGGTTATAACCATTTATAGACCACCATCGGAATATTTAATTTTTTACCTCACACGAACGTTTCAATTTTCTGAAAAATTCCCTGTTGCTTCTCTGACGTCAGAAATTTTGTATTCTTCAGGAAAGTTGCTGTTTGAAATTTAACTAAAATCTGTTATAGATTGAGCAATAAATTTCGAGGAGGCTGTACCCATTTATAGGCTATTATTGGAAAATTCGAGTTTTCACCTTAAGCTAAACTTTAAATGTTTTTTATCAGAGAAAATAAAAAACTGGTCAGGAAAAAATGAAGGAAAAGCCAGCATGGACAGATGGATAATTATCGATGACGATTATTGATTATAATCAATTGATTAAAGATTTTAGTGCGCGTACGTTAAAGATAGTAGATTAATTGTACACTGCGAAAAAGTGGTTGAGAACTAAGACATTAATGATGGTAGAAAATAAAATTCAAATACCAGTGATTATTTATTAAGGTTTATTTATTATTAATTATGGTAATTTCGCCAAAACAGTATAAAGTTAAAACAATTAACGTGGTAATTTTAACAAAAAGTGTAAAGTTACAGTGTTTCACGTGGTAATAGACTTGTACAGTTAACACGCACGAATCTCCGTAAACCTTTTACAAACCGACTTGTAATTTTCGACCATTTTCTTTACAGTGTATTTAAGCAAATGAACAATAATGTCAAAAATCGAAATAATTCACCACAAAAACATAGTGATTCGCATAGGCTAATAATTGAATTATTAGAGGAGATGGCTCGAATTTCATATAGGGCTCGAATTTGAGCCACCTGGATTTCTAGAAAACTAAAACATGTACTAGGCTGGTGACAGTAGAAACTGAAAGCACTTCAGAGTAGTGGAAAATAATAACAGTTTCACTGTTTCATTCGGTTCACAAAAAGTTTGAGACAGAAAAATAAAAAATCCGATATCCTGAGTTCATTCCAGGGAAGTCTTAAATGACTCGAATTTGATATACTTGTCTGTTGTAAAATTATTTTCCAAGTGCGATCAGAAAATCACAGTTAGACATTATTTAGCTTCCTGAAAGTGAAAAAAATGGGTTCATGTATTCATGCACGTATGTGTGTATGACTGCGCTTGTTTAATGTGCATTCATGCGATACAACTAAGAATGACGAGTGTAGTGTGTATACTAACGCTTACTGTCCTATTTGTCTTTTTTGCAGATTCCAAATACCAGATTCGATTATCATTTTTCATTTTCATATCGGAAACTTGCTTACTTTTCATGTATTTCCATGTTTTTATAGGTATATCAAATTAGAGCCACCATTTACCGATTTTCGAAAAACTCATTTTTTGGAAAATCTTTATTTAAAAAAGACTCGTTGATGATATGAAAAAATCAATCGAACAATCCGAAAGGTTATTAAATAACCTTTCGAATGACCTATTGTTGGTCGAATTCCGGTTCACAGAGTCCCGGCAATCCATCGAAAAGGAGTTGGTATATCAAATTCGAGCCGTCTCCTCTATAGCCTCTGAAATATTGTGAAAGCAGCTTATAGATTTCGAAAACATCTCTTTTGGCAATGATTGTATGGGGCCAGAAATTGTGTTCTGACATAATGTTGGCTCATATTGTTTGTAATACAAAGTGTCAACACATTTATTTAAATTGTCAGCAACAAATTTTTAACAAGTTTAAATGGTTTTTTACAAAAATACTAGTGATTTTCTTTTCAGATACTGTGGCCAATCATTATTTTCTCGCATGATTCACGATAACAGTGATTGTCCACCTATGATATCGATACACGGACATCATTTTCAGATCAGAATACTAATCACGTGTACCTTTAATTATCAAGTTCAATTGAAATCCAAGTTTTTATAGTAGAATCCATCGTAACCAGTAATAAATAAATTAGCTCAAAGTAAGTGTTAATAATAAAAAGAAAGAATACAAAAAATTATTATTTTTCTTTATAATTGTCAAACATGTACAATGTTACAAAATTTCAGTATACTGCTAACTACTTTATCAAAAGATAATAACAGTTGTTAAATTTTTCTACTATTCCTCAAATAATAATTAAAGGAGAATCTAATTACAAAATACGTTTAACAAAATATTAGTTCACTGCCTGAATTATTCTTTTCAGAAACAAGTAATCAAAGCTTCTATTCAGTATAAGCAAATTTATTTATGAATCCACTCGCTATTTTTCAATAGCCTCTCCTATATTTAACAAGAGCCATGACGGTGTGTTTCTGAGGTCGCCTATTGTTACTGAAATCTCTGCGAATATCACAGAACGAAATGGCTATTTTAAAATGGGCATTAGGTTTGGTTGAAAATAAATTATGATAATAATTAATTTGGAAACGATATACATGCATATTGGTTACCCGCGCTCTAAAAAATTGGTTGAAAAATGTATTGTTTTCAAAGTTTTTAAATTTTCTTGAGTTTTAATTTTTTTACATTCCAGGTGGTCAGAAAATTTTTCCTAATTTTTTTCGGATTTTAGACAACCATTTTTTGGTAGACATCTCCAATTCAATTCGCCGCTTTTTTCGGACAAAAATGTAGGCCGTGTGTGTGTAGCATAAATATTTTCGGTGAACCTGGATACTTCGAAATTTTTAACACCTGTGTAAATAAGAGTAGAATTTTTTCGGTTACTTAAAAACTGTACAGTGACAAAAATGTACTAAAATATAATTTACAAGACGCGGAAATCGAAATTGGAAATAGGACGAATTTCTACATTTCTGATTTTGGTATTTAATGCCACTATGAAAAACACATACGCTACGCGCGCGGTTATTATTTGTTAAGTCTCACGTAATTTTTTAATCAAAATATAAAATTAATATTAAAACAAAAAGTTTTCTATTTTATAGAAGCTATTATCTAAAATAATCGAAAAAAGTTAGGAAAATATTTTTAATGGTCAATGAAAATTGATATCTTAACTTCAAACTAAAATTGTTGAAAACTGTGAATTTATTTTTGAACTCTAATGATTTTTGTTTAAAATAACCGATTTTCTGTGAAAAACTCTAAAATAACATATACTCGTTCAAATATTGTAAATATTTCATTTAATCTGATGATTTTTTTAAAATAAAAACGCCAATTTTCAATAAAAAAACACTGAAATAACAATTGTTTACAATGGTAAGTCTTCATGTGAAACCTAATATTTTTTTGCATAAAATGAACTATTCCACGTGAAAAATGTTAACATAACCTAGAATTTTACCAAAATTGTAAATCTTCTTTGAAATCTATAACAGGATGCACGCACAGTCTTTCCCCTTTTTTCTTGAATTTCCCCTTTTCCCCTATTCTCAAAAAACTTCCCCTTTTTCCCCCTTTCTCTTTAAATATACGATATTTCAAATAAAAATATTTGAACTACGCAGAAAATTCTCTGAAATTAGTAAGCTTACCCATTATTGAATAATAATAATTGAAGCAGTTATAGCACTTGAATAAATTATTTATGAATTTTTCCTATTGGTTCAAAAATTATGACGAATTTGTTATATTTACAGCTTGTACTAGTGAATAATAATAAAAAATTACAAAATTTAAACATAAATTCTTTTACCAATAACAATTTTTTGAAAATTTGCAAAAACATGTTTTTTTTTTATTGAGTCACATGCACACATTTTAAAGAAGTTGAATATGTCGAACCTGAAATATATTCAGCTTGAACCAAAGAAACATTTTATCATTTTGCTTTTTCGGAGAAAACTTTTGTCGTGATTTAGGATTTTTTGGGATTTCATATTATTTTGCGATGTTGGGACGTTATAAACACCAAGAAAAAATGTTTCTCATTAACAAAAAACAATAAGATGTTTCTCTGGTTCAAGCTGAAGAAATTTCAGGTTCGAATCAATCCAAAAAACATTTTTTTTTGGATTTTCAAAATATTCTAAGTAAGGAGAAATTTATTTTTTAATTTTTTTCATTTAAAATTATAAATTTAAGAAAGAGAACAGAAGATATTAACCGATTTCAATTTTTTTCTTTACTTGTTTTAGATGTCGACCCACAAATTGCTATCCCTACAGCACAAACGATTCGATTAATTTTAGAATTTTTACTTCGTTCTACTGAAGAGTGTGGTTTTAAATTAACATTGAAAGTATTAATTATAGTGAGAAGGCAATGACAAATCTGGGAAAGAAATATTTATGAGAACGATGTTCAACATATTAAAATTGTGCATTTAATTAATTCTATTTTTTTCGGACTTTTTTATATCACTGTGAATGGATTTCCAATGACACAAGTATATATATCCAGTTTTTGAAAATAAATTCTTGAATGGCAGATATCATTGAAAAATCATTGAAAATTATTTAAAAATGTAACATTTTGTATAAAAAGGTAGTTTGTTCTGTTCGACATGTAAAAAAAATGTTTAATCTTTCCCCTGTTTCCTCTTTTTTGAGCTCTTTTTGCACTGTGATCCCTGCTATGAAGATTTCCAGTGAAAAACGCGAGTGTAGCATAAAATTGTTCACAAATTTGCAATTTTCTTTGAAATGCAATGATTTTTTATTGAAAATATCGGTTTTCGATATAAAATGTCAACATAACCTAAAATTGTACACAAATTTTGAATTTACTGTAAAACCTAATGATTTAAAAAAATTATAAATACCAGTTTTAGACGAAAAATGCTGTTTCAATTATATTTATTTTTGTATGTGCCAATTTTCGATGTAAAACGATAATGTAGACTAAAATTTAACAAAAATGCTGAATCTTTTTTGAAATCCAATGATTTTTTAATAAAAGTTTATATTTCTTGCGAAAAATACTATCGCATTTCGAAATATTTCAAGATTGTAATTTTTATTATTTTAAACAAAAATCTTTGGATCTAATGATTTTTGTTAAAAAATACTAATTTTAGGTGAAACACGCATACGTAACCTAAAGTTGTTGAAAAATTATAAATAATCTTCGAAATCTGATAATTTTGGTTAAAGTGCCAATTTCCGGCAAAACTGGTATTTTTAACTTGGTATTTGTAATTGTTCTATTTTAGAAGTTGTAAGGTAGCTAGAAGTAAGTAAGTACTAAGTTAGAAATAGGGTTTTCTAATTTAACACAACAGAAAATTGTATGGGTTTAAATTTTCTCTGTACATATCTCTTATTCCTTTACACACCCACACACACTTGCTTGGTGATATGAGGGGGATCTACACTTTAAGGTGGGTTCCGAACCACCAAGAACAACGGCTTTAAGTACTTGGGTACCTTTTTCTTCAGGGGTACCGGCGCCACGACTTTCCGGAGATGAAGAACTTCCTCGATAGGCTAGTGTTCACCCCGTGTTCCGCCGAGGCTTTTCCAGTGTGTGAGGCGGGAATCGAACCCTCAAACCGAAGGAGTGGGGCCAAAGCTTATGCCTTAGCACCCAAGGCCATAATTTTGTTAGAAATCACCGATTTCGTGTCAAAACCATCAATATAACCCGAAACTATTAAAAAATTGTAAATCCTATTTGAACTACAAACATTTTTGTTTAAAAATTAAAATTTCTCATGTAAAACTCTAACGTTCCCTACAATTGTTGAAAAATTGTTAAATAAATGATTTTTGTTCGAAGGCACCAATTTCCGGCGTAAAACGCTAAATAATTCAACTTTAAAGTTTTGAAAATAGGAAATTTTGCTGATGACTTTTGTTTCAAGATAATAATTTCTAGTAAAAAAAACTCTAACACATCCTACATTTTTTAGAAATTATAACTCTTCTTCGAAACTTCATGATTCTACATTAAAATTTGTATGTATTGAAACTAATTTTCAGCGAAAAGCACTAACATAACACATATAATATTTTTAAATAAGTTAACAGTTAATTTTTATTTAACCATGCATCAGTATAATAAAACACGAATGTTTCTCAATTCGATTAAAATTTTCTACGGTTTTTCTTATTAAAAGGGATTATTTGTAGATTTATTTTCTACTTTTCAAATTCAAGACAAAAACGAATTTACGAATTATCTTTATAAGTTGTGGTTTATAAATTTTTCTGAGCATGTATGGGCCCCTTCTAGCACAGAAATACACTAAAAAAAATTATAATAAATACCAAATTTCAACTTTAAAAATTTTTCTGTAATTCCAATTCCGACTCCTGGGTCTTGACGATTTTTTTCTTAGTGCATTTTTGTTATTATAAAGTTTTAAAGTACCCGAAAATATTCTGCTCCTATTTACACAGGTGTTTATAAATTGTTTTCGACAATAAAGGTGGATTAAATACAAATTATCTCTCAGAAAATGGTTGCCTAAAATCCGCAAGAAATTGTAAAGACTTTTCTGACCTCCAGGATTGAAAAAAAATGAAACTCTAAGAAAATTCAAAAACCTTTACCAACAAGAAATTTGTATTCATATTTTTAGCGCAGGTAACCAAGAATCTATTGATTCAAAATTAAGAGTACTTGTTCGCGTTGCAGCGATTTCAAGTTCCAGAATTTTTTATTTTTCACCCACGCTGATAAGCATACTTTTTTCCTCTGTGAATCCAGATAATTGGTTGAATCACAAGTACAAATTTGCTTGAACTCTTGTTCGCGCTGAGATTGGATTAAGTTAATTGTCTTACACTTCAGCACTTGAGTGCAAATTAACATGGGAATGGCGTAATACACTACTGGGATATTTAAGCGAACAAACGATTTACTAGTGAAACAGCTTGTGAGAACACTTGTCTATCAGCCAGAGATAAGAGAGACGTGCGATTGAAAACGGAAGGGAAGATTGTACCTCCTGTGGGACCTCGAGGTCGAATGTACGCGCACGCGCTCTTTTTATATCTCCTTCGTTCCCATTTTCTATGTGTTCCTGTTGAATTTGTGTTAGAAGCTAGGGTCACACTGACATGCATATGCAATTACCCATCTCACGGTTGTGGGCCTAAGTGCTTGTTGTCACAAACGGCACTCATTGCCAGACTAACCTGACTCACGGTAGTTTAAAAGTCACTTTTTTAAAAATAAAAGTAACTATAACTATATAGAGTGAAGGTATACATTTGAGAGTCATAAAGCAATTAGAAAAAGATCTCGAAAGGTGGTCGATTCTCTGTCAACAGTTGGTGCAAAATTATATTAGAGTGTCATTTTCAATCAAACAGTGGAACTTCCAAGCGAAAAATAGTAATTTATTAGAAAATAGTGGAATTTCTAACCCACAAAGTTGAATTTCCAACAAAAAGTTGAATTCTGCACAAAAACGCAATAGCTGAAATTTCAACAAAAAACAAAAAAATTCAGCCAAATAGTAAAAGTTTCAAACAAAGAGCTGAAATTGTAAGAAAATAATTAAATTTTCAAAGAAATAAGAAAACTTTCAACAAAATAGTTGAATTTTCGACCAAAGAAATGAACCGTCAACCAATCAAATAATTTTTTAACAAAGTAGTTCAACTTTTACCCAAGTGATTGAATTTTCTTCCCACAAAGATGAATTTTCAAATAAATAGTCGAATTTTTAAACAAAGTGGATTAAACTTCCTCCAAAAGCAGTTCAATTTTTAAAAACAAAAAATTTAACCAAACACTTACATATACAACCAAAAAGTTAAACTTTAAAGCAAAATAGAGGAATTATTAACAGAGAGTTGGATTTACAATTTACAAAGATGAATTTTCAAGCAAATGGTTCAATTTTCCACCAATAAGTTGAATTTCCAACAAAATAATTAAACCTTCAACTAAAGAAACGAATCTTCAACCAAAATTTGTTGTAGACAAATTATTTATAATGTTGTCCGACTCTAAACGTTCGGACAGTCTATACGTTTATGTACGTTTATAACACAGTTGTATCTAAACGTACGGACCTGGCAAGGGGAAGGAGAAGCTGGGAAACTAAAGGGGACGTGTCTTGTATCCAGACGTATGGACACTATCTAAAATTTTACCCAAATAGTTGAATTTTAAAACAAAAAATAATAATTTTCAGTAAAATAATTAAATTTTAAACCAAAGAGATGATATTTCAACTAAAATGATGAATTTTGAACCGGCATAGATACATTTTTAGTTAAGAAAATTAATTTTCAACTAAAGAGATAAATTTTCAACTAAAATGATGAATCTTTTACCAAAAATGGTTTCTTGACAGAGTAGATCAACCTTCAACCAAGTAGTTTAATGTTCAATCCAAAAATATGATTTTTTAACGAAGAATGTAATAGTGGATATTTCAACCAAAAACAAATTTTAAGTCAACAACATTTGAAGTTCCCCAAAAAAGACAAATTTTCTACAAATTAATTGAAACCGCAACCAAACAGTCGCAGTTTTATCCAAAAAGGATGATATTTCTACTTGAGCAGATGCATTTCTAAACCAAGCAGATGCCTTTTTAACAAAATAAGACGATTTTAAAACAAGAAATATATCAGTTGAATTTTCAACATCAGAATATATATTTTCACATGAAAGTGCACTTTCTACTAAAACAGTTGGATTTTTAACCAAATTTTTAACTACAAATATAATTGTGAAGAGGAAGCAACTGCAAGAAAAGAAATAGCAGTAGAAATGCAAGGCAAATAAAAAAGCAGATACTATCTTTAAAATGAATATACTATCCAATTCATAGCATCACTGTTAAGGCGAAATAAATAATTATTGTTTGAATAACTATTTACATGCATCGATAATATGTGATTTTGAACGAGCGCAAAAGTGTGCACTTTTAATTCAATAGCATTTTTTCTCAGTGTGTTAGGTCAAAATCGTAATCTTGTAACATTCTTAACACCGAATCTTTTATGAACGGAATAAAACAATTTCAAATTTAATATAGATTTTTTTTAAAACCACCGACTTTTCCCTCACCTACGGCTATCTTGTATATTTATAATTTTCCTAAACACGAATGTCTTTCACGTACATAAAAGTATAATAGACTTCGCGCGATAGTTGGAAGTCTATCAGACATTTCGGGAACGCAAAATGGAGGGTAAGATGATTCTAGGCTTTTGACAAAGTTTCGTAGCACTTGTGTGGAAATTTTGTTAATTGAGCGTTCCTGAAAGTTGTGAGGAGATAAAGTAAAATATTCAATTGAGTTTAGGTAATTTAGTCACTTCCGCGATATAAAATAACTGCTGGTGATAAATTCTTGGCAGATTCTGAATTTCTAATATTGTATAGAAATGTCGTTATTCAAATTAATATATTCCCGATTGAAAAATTTCCAATGGTCTTTAAAATTTTCTTCTTCTTAGCAATGTTCCATTTTTTTATTATTCAATGTATGAATAGTTCTCCAGAAACAGGCCACTGTTGACAAGAACAATTTACTTAGCGAAAATTGTTTGAATTGGGTATGTTTTCTCTTAGTCTACACTGTTAAAAATGTTTGTAATTTTAATATAGATTTACTACAGATTTGTTTGTTAAATCTAAAATCTCGGTCTATGAAATATTAATCAAGAGGCTGTATATCAAATTTCATATACATGTATATTGATCAACTTTTAGAAAAGTCAGGTAATTTCACTTTCAACAAATTAAAAATAATTA
>JAABKJ010010066.1:0-11057 GCA_011634705.1 Andricus grossulariae
ACCCGCTCGGATGGGTTTCTCTTTTGAAAGTGTCTGGCCTATTTTGACTGTGAATTTTCTGTTGGAGAGATAAGAATATATGAAATTGATAAGCCCTCTTGGGAAATTGTAATTTATTAGCTTCCTGAGCAGTCCTACATGTCAGACACTATCAAAGGCTTTTTCTACATCGAAAAAAACAGCTCCAGTATGTTTTCTTCGATTGAAATTTAAGCTTCGGTGAGCTCAAGCATCATGTGCTGCGTTGAGTGAACTTTTCTAAAACTGTATTGTTGCGGTTTAAGAATGCTGTTTTCCTCAAGTTGATAGTTTATGCGAGTGAGTACTATTTTTTCAAAAATTTTGCTCATAGTATTTAGAAGACTAATGGGCCTGTAGCTGATTGGATGATATGGATCTTCGTCTTTTTTCTGAAAAACTAAAATATGAGCTATTTTCCATGAGTTAGGAAAGTAGCTTAGTTGAATAGAAGCATTGAAGATAGTGGCGAGGAGAGTGAGACACGAGATCGGTAGTTTTTTGAGGACTAAGTTTGAAATTGAGTCAGGACCGGGTGCTTTGTTGTTTTTTGGGTTATTTTCTTGAAATTATCGGTACTTGGGATTTTAAGAAAATCGGAGACAAGCAGAAATAAAATAAAACGTTGGTCTTATGTACGGTCTCGAGCGCGGACGATGGAGAGAGACCTGTGACTGACCACAACACCACTGCATCACTGAACCGCTGGACGTGCGTCAGGTGTCAGTAGTAAAATATTCGCTATTGTCAGACGCGACGTGTTTTCAGTAGAGGAAAGTCATATTATTCTTTTATTCAATTTCAAATACTTAAAAACTAAATTAGATGCTCTAAACAAAAAGTATACAAAGAAAAAACATGTTATTCCCAGACTTATCCAGATATAATATCTTGATGTGAATGATATAACATAATATCGGAAATTTTCCAAGGATGGACTCGTATATCATATTTATCGTCTTTGAGTTGCATCACAAAGGCAAAATTGTAGAATTTCCACAGAATGGAAGACATAAGGATAAGGATAAGGATCCAATAATATTGAATTGCGTTCAAAGAAGCCAGGCAGGTCTCAAGTTGCATCTGTAATGAGAGATTCCTCGAGCTACTCAGCGCATCAGAAAAACACGAAATAGGTGAAAGAACTAAACGGAAGAGATAGCATCCCGTTTTATTTGGTAGCGAGTAGTTTCGGCGGAACCGGAAACCCACCTATTCGCCACGTAGCCAAGCCATTGATCTTGGCTTTTAACTTCTCTGCTGGGTCGTCGCCGTTGCGCCTTTTCGCCATTCCTCTTGGTCCCGATCTTAGACTTTTATTTAGAGAAAGAGAGGAATTTCTTTTATTTTCTCTCCCACCCGCAGACACCAGCGTCTTATTTATTTTCCGCGGTCTCACAACCGAACGTGTCTTGCATAGACTCGAATTGTACATACCCGATTTTCCAGTATAAAAGGAGAATGAATGACGAAGAGGGACGAATAAAGTAAAATAATCTGGTATCGTTTGCGAAACGGAATAACTGGCAAACAATGTATTGCCGGAATTATTGGTAAGATTCTATTTTCCAATATTGGTTTTCGTTTCCAATATCGGGTTTCGGGACTCCTGGACATTTTTTAAACGAGAGTTCACACTCTTTCAACTATTTCCCTTTTTTCGCTTTTTTAACACATTCCTCTTTTTTCGCTTAAACGCGAACTGAATTAATAGAACCTGATAAGAAAATCCCACTATTTCTGGTTGAAAGTTGATTCTTTTTGGTTGAAATGTCTACTATTATGTTTTTGGTATAGAAATCTCTTTTAAATTAAATTTAAAAAATTTTAAAATTTAAATCTCTTTTGGTTAAAAATTCTACCATTTTGTTGAATATTTTATTACTCTATTGAAAATTCCACTTTTTTGTTAAAAAGTAATATTTTTTTTCGGAAATTCAACTGTTCTGTTGGTAGAAGTGTCATTTTTTTTGCAAAACTTTGTTTTTTTCGTGCAAAATTCATCTTTTTTGGTTGAAAATTAACTTTATTGTTAAAAATTCAACTGACTTCTAAAAAATTCGTCTTTTTGGTTTGAAAATGCAACTTTTTTTGGTTGGAGTTTAATTTTTTCCATTTAAAAATTCGACCATTTTGTCTAAAATTCAAATTTGTTGTTAAAGAATCATCTTCTTTTGTCGAAATTCACCGATTTTGTTGAACATTCGTCATTTTGGATAGAAAGTCCATATTTTTTGGTACAAATAACATCTTTTGTGGGTAAAAATAAACTTTTTTGTTATAAATTTAACTCTTTGTTTGAAAATGTTTTTGATAAAAGTCTAATATTTTGTGTTTAAAAATTCGACCACTTGGCTCGGAATTCATCTCGCTTGATTAAAACTTCTAATAATCGGTTGACAATTTAATTATTTTCTTGAAAATTCAACTATTTTGTTGAAAATTCACCTTTTTTGGTCTAAAATTCAACTGCTTTGTTCAACAGTCGTCTTTTTGGATAGAAAATACATATTTTTTATTTAGAATTACCTTTTTTATTAAAAATGTATCTTTTTGCGTTTAAAAGTCTAATTATATTTTTGGTTAATGATTCGTTTTTTTTTCGTTGAAAAGTATTATTTTTAGTCTAAAAATGTATTTATATTTTTGAAAATTCAAAAATGTTGTTAAAAGGTCATCCTTTTTGGTTGAAAATTTAATTTTTTTTTTCTCGAAAATTCGTCTTTCTGAGTTGAAAATTGAACTATTGTGTTAGAAAATTCAACTCTTTTGTTGAAAACTGAACTATTTGTTTAACACTTCAAATATTTGGTTGAAAATTCAACTATTTTAGTAGAAAATTCAACTATTTGGTTGAAAATTAACATTTTGGTTAAAAATTAATTTTTTGTGTGTTAAAAATTCAATTGTTTTCTTGAAATTTTGTTTTTAAGTTAAAAATTGAACAAACTTGTTAAAAATTCATTTCTTGGGTTGCAGATTCATCATTTAAGCTGAAAATTCATTTTTTTTTGTAGAGCATTAAACTATGCAGTTGACAATTTAACTATTTGTTTGACAGTTGAAGTATATATGAATGAAAATTGAACTATTTGGTTGAAACGAACTTTTTTGTTGTAAACTCATATTTTTTGGTCGAAATATTTTGTGCAAATTAACTTTTTTGTTAAAAATTAAACTGTTTTATAAAAAAAGCTGGTCTTTTTAGTTGGAGAATTAAACTATTTGGTTGAAATGTCCTCTCTCCTGACTGAATTTAAAGTTTTTTATTGAAAATTCAACTCTTTGGTTGAAAATGCAACTCTTTCTCGCCAAATTCCAAACTTTTTTGTTTGAAAATTCGACCACTTGGTTGAAAATTCAACTATTTTGTTGAAAAATCAATCATTTTGTTGAAAATTTAATTTTTTTTATTAAAAATTTAACTATTTTGAATAAAAAATAATTTTTTATTCGAAATTGATCTTTTTGGAAAATCTTTGTGGTAGAAAATTCCACAGTTTGTTGAAAATTCGTCTTTTTGGTTCAAAAATTCAACTGATTTGATAAAAAGTTCAACTGTTTGGTTGAAAATTAAACTTGTTTTTTGACACTTGACTTTTTCGGTTGAAAATTCTACTATTTTGGTAGAAAATTCAACCATTTGTTGAAAAATTAACTTTTTTGTTGCACATTCATATTTTTTGACGAAATACTTGGTTGAAAATGAACTTTCACTATCGAAAATTAACTGTTTTTGTTGAAAATTAACTTTCTTTGTTGAAAATTAAATTTTTTGTTGAAAATTTAAAACTTTTGGGTTAAAAAGCGTATTTAGTTCGAAATAAACTTTTTTATCAAAAATTCATATTTTTGTGTGAAACGTCAATTGTTTTGTATAAATTTAGTTTTTGTTGTTGTTAAACATTCGCCTATTTTGGTTGAAAATTTAATTATTTTGTAACAAATAATTTTGTTGTGTTAGATATTCAACTATTTTGGTTAAAAATTCAATTATTTTGATTGAAAATGCATTTAATTGAAAAATAACATTTTTGTTAAAAATTTATATTTTTGCGTAAGAGCTCAATTGTTTTTTAGAAAATTCGTTTGTTTTTTGTTTGAAAATTCATCTCTTATGGTTGACGATTTAACCATTCTGTTAACAATTAATCTTTTATGGTTGAATTCAATTGTTTATTATTTGGAAGTTTTTTCGTTGAAAAAGCAACTAATATATTTTTTATTGAGAATTTATCTCCGTGATTGAAAATTTAACAATTTTCATGAAAATTCCTTTTTTCTTTGGTTTAAAGTTGATTTATTTCATCTGAAAATTTGAATATACCATTCTTGTTGATCTTTCGTTTGGAATTGATGTATTTTATAGAAGATTCATCTTCCTTGGAAAAAAATTAAATTTCTTCTTAAAATTCATCTGTTTGGATGAAAATTTAACGATTTGGTTAAAAATGCATCTATTTTGTTGAAAATGCAACCTAAAGTATTTTGACTTGAAATATTAGCAATTAAAAGCGTTTCAAATTAAATTCAATATAAAACAAATATTTATTTTCTTGAAAAAAATGTATTTACCTATGATTTTATTATTTTTATTGCTCAAAAATATATATTTTTATGTTTCAATATTTTATGAATGTTTCTAATAGAATAGTTTAAATTACTCCTAAAACCACTTTGGTATTTCCTAAATGAAAACAGAATCCCAGCAAGTCTAATTTATAGCCAATTTGGGTGGTTAGAAATGAAACGCATCCCGTTATGCCGGAAACGTACCCCAATTAATATTCTCTACAAAATTAATCTCACTTTATAAACTTGACAATAAAGTGAAACTTTAGTTTGAAAATCAAATCAGAAAGCAACCAGGTAAAAGAGAAATAATTAATTGAAACTGAAATTAATTGCCAACAAGTCAGGCTAAAAGTAGGTCCTTCAAATCCATACATTGGTTGAAGGATTATAAAAATTAGGGAAAAATTGGAAGATAGACTTAACAGCCACGAACTTTCGCGTTACGGGATTTAACCCGATTACGTCCTTTCTAGATTGGCGTATTGCTCGATAAATCGGGATAACGTGCCGCACCGTAAATTCGAGAACGATAATTCGAGTGGGTAGGTAGGAATCGACTTTTATCAGTTTCAACCCTGTCACGTAAGCGGATACCGTAAATTTGTAAAGGCAAATCCCTGCGTGGACAGGGATTTTACGATAATGTAGCATGTATGTCGTTTAATTAGCCACGCGCGATATGTCTAAATCAAAATTGATTGGAATAAATCCATCCGATGGCTGCAGAGTGAATAGTCAAAGAAGATATCAATCATTAATGCAAATATATGATTTTGAATTGTATACAAATCTGTGTCCACTGACCCTTGAATGACCTTTGACCCCTGACATGACTCCTCACATTTGACCTTTGACCTCTCACCTACGGCTTTTAACCACTGACCTCTGAGCTTTGACCTATGGCTTTTGAAGTTCGACCTTTCACCTTTATCTCTGACCTATGATCCTTCAGCTTTGACCTCACCTCTGACGTATGAACTGTGTTATAACAATAATATTAAAAATAAATCTTTGATGAGTTGAATTTCAACTAAAGTTAAATTTAAACGTTAATTCTAATCTCTCAGTCTCTTTATTTAACCTTTCACCCTTGAAATTAATACTCACATACGAACATTGACCTCTCCTCTACGCTTTTTAACCACGGACCTCTGAGCTTTGACCTGTGGCTATTGAAGTTCGAACTTTTACCTTTATCTCTGACCTATGATCCTTCACCTTTAACCCCGTTCCTGTGACCTCGCACCTTTGACGTCTGAGCGGTGTTAAAAATATAATAATATTAATAATAAGTCTTTATTAGGTTAAAGTTAAATTGAAGTTAAATTAAGACATTAATTATAACCTCTGAGTCTTTTCCCTTGACCTCTAGCCTTTGACCTTTTACTTCAGAAATTACTACTACTACTGACCCATGAGCTTTGATCTGAGGCTTTTGAAATCCGAACTTTCACCTTTAAAATAGGATTTATGAGCTATGATCCTTTACATTTGACCTCTGCCCTCTGACATCTGAAGTATGAGCTGAGTTAAAATAATACTAATATTAATAATAAATCTTTAATAATTTAAAGTTAAATTGAGGATAAATTGACGTTAAATTAAGACATGAAGTCTAATCTCTCAGTATTTTCCTTTAACCTATGACATTTGACACCTTAAATAACTACTCATATTTCATATTTGACCTCTCTCCTACGGCTTTTAGTCACTGACCTTTGACCTTTGAAAGTCCGATTTTTCACATCTAACATAGCATCTCTGACCTATGATACCGTACCTTTGACCCATGCCCTGCGACCTATAATTAAACAATATTTGATGTAGACAGACTGCACACTCCTTTCCTTATTTCCCTCTTTTTCTTCAAATCTATTTTTCCCTTTTTTCGTTTTTTTCGCTTGAATGCTAAATGAATTAATAGAAATCAATAAGAAAATCCAAATATTTTTCGTTGAAAGTTAATTTTTTTTTTATTAAAAAATCCTCTATTATATTTTTGGTTCAGAATTAATCTTTTTGGGTAAAAATTCTACTATTTGGTTGAAAATTCAACTATGTTGTGAAAAAGTCATGTTTTTTAGTCGAAAATTCAATTACTTGCTTGAAAGTTCAAATATTTTGTTCAAAATTCATTTTAACGTTCATTTTGGTTGAAGATTTAACTTTGGTTGAAAATAAAGGTCAGGCTGAAAATGAATTGTTTCTTGTCGAAAATTCAACTGTTTGGATTAAATTCATTTTGCTTGCTAATAATTTCTCTTTTTTGGTAGAAAATTCCACTATTTAGTAGAAGGTTGAACTAATTTGATAAAAATTTATTTTATAAGTTGAAGATCCAATTATCTTGTTGCAATTTTTTGTTTTTGCTTGAAAATTTATTTTTGTAACTTGAACATTCAACTATTCCATTTTTGGTTAATAATTGATTATTTTTAGATGAAAATTCAACTACTTGCTTGAAAGTTAAACGAATTTGTTAAAAATTAATTTTATTCGTAAAAAATCATTTTTTTGTGAAAAAACGTTTTCTTGTTGTTGAAAATTTAACTATTCCATTTTTGGTTAAAAATTGATCGTTTTTAGTTGAAAACTCAACTCCACGGTTTGAGTTCATTTTGGTTATTAATAATTTGTCATTTTTGGTAGAAAATTCAATTATTTGGTTCAGAGCTGAACTAATTTGATAAAAATTTATTTCATTCTTGGAAGATTAAACTATTTTGTTGAAAATTTATTTTCTTAAATGAACATCTAACTATTCCATTTTTGGTTGAAATTATTGATCATTTTTAGTTGAAAATTCAATACCTTGGTGGACTGATTATATCTGATTATATGAAATTACATTATATATTATTATTATGATTATTATCATTACATTATATATATATATATATATAATATTGAAATAAAAAAAAATGATTTATCGTTATTTTTTTCAATTTATAATTTATATATTTAAAACAATTTAATTTAAATTATTTAAATATCAATATTTAAATTATTTTTCAATTCTATTTTTTAATAACTAGTTACTCAAAAAAAAGTAACTTACCCAAAGTTTATTTTGTTGAAAATTCATCTTTTTTAGTAGAAGATTAATCTTGTCTGAAAGATCCATCTTTTCGGTCGAAAATATAACTTTTTTGTTATAAATTTTTTTTTTTCAAAAATAGTTTTTTTTATTTTAAAATGTAACTATTCCAATTTTTTGTTGGAAATTTACACCTTATAAATTGAAAATTCAACTACATATTTGGTATAACATTAATTTATTTTGATGAAAAATCGTCTTTTGGGTTAGAAAATTAATCTGGTTTTCAGTCAGATGACATCTTTGCTGGTTTTCCGAAAGATCTCGTTTTTAATTGTTCCAAGTATCATAATTGTTGAAAATAACATCAATTTTTTTTTAAATTAAAAATAAAATTCATGTTTATTTTATTTATGTTCAATTATCATATTATACATTATATTATATTGAATGCAAAATTTAACAAATTTGAAAACAAATATAACATATTTTTGAAAAATGTACATTATAATGGAATTTAGGTCAATTAAATTATGAAATGTCATGTTCGCGGCAGGACTGATTCACATTACCTTACTGAAGATTCCGGCCAGTCAGTCCGGGAGAAACATAAAAAATCTCATTTTTATTGTTAACAATTTTCAAAAGAATTAATTGCAGAAAAAAAATAAAATGCCAATTAAAAGAATCTTATTTACAATTAATTTTGTTTGTTGAAGATTCACCTTTTTGGCTTGAACATTTGACTATTTGGTTGAAAGTGCAACTATTTTGTTAAAAATTCGTCTTTTTGGATAAAAATTAATTTTTTGGTTTGAAAATTCATCTCTTTGGTAGAAAATCTCAAAATCCTAGAAATTTAAGGATTTACAAAACTACGGTCCTCAACTAGGGAGGGGGGGGGTCTAAATAGCCCAAAATTGGCAACGTAGTTGACCCCTAACTTGAAGTTACATTTTACAATTTAACTGACCTAAATTCTATTATAATGTATATTTTCCAAAAAATGTTATGTGTGTTTGTAAATTCCGTAAATTTTGCCGTTAATATTACTAATTGCAAAATTTATAAAATTTACAGTTAATATTATTAATTGAAAAATTTGAAAAATTTACAATTTACATATTTTACTATTTAACTGACCTACATTCCATTATAATGTATATTTTCCAAAAAAAGGCTACGCGTGTTTGTAAATTTTGTAAATTTTGCCATTATTATTATTAACTACAATATTTACAACCATAAAATTTACATTACATAACATTTAGTTAAATTGTAAAATGTGAAAATTCTAAATTTTGCAATTATTAATATTACCTGTAAATTTGGTAAATTTTGCAGTTAAAAATATTAACGGCAAAATTTACGAAATTTACAAACAAACATAACATTTTGTTGGAAAATATACAATTTAATTAAATTTAGGTCAGTTAAATTGTAAAATGTAATGTCTGAGACATGACTGATTCATTTTGCCTTACTGACGAGTCCGGTGAGTTATTCCGGAACGAAACATGAAAAATCTAATTTTTAATACTTTTTTTTTACTCTTTTAAAAATTAATTGCAGCACAAAAAAGTTAAGGCCTTCACCCGTTTATCGAGGTTAAATTTTTACTGCAAATTATTGCAAATTATTTTTATTTTTTCGTATTTTTTTTCTAGATGTTTGTATTTTATGGCCAGTTTATTAATTTTTGAAAGTTTTTTGGAACATTTTTTGGAATAGTTCGATTTTGAAGATCTACAATTAAAAATTCTTCCTTTTGAAAATTTTCAATTCAAACTTCTTCCATTTTAAAGATTTACAATTGAAAACTTTTTAATTTTAAAGGTGTATAAATACAAATTCTTTAATTTTGAAGCTTTTGGAAATCATAAGTCAAGTTTTCAATCCTAAATCTCCCAAATTAAAGTAATATCAAATGCAAAGCACAAAAATTATAAAATTTTTAATCGTAAAACTTAAAACTTTCACAATTGAAAATGTTTTAACATGTTTAGGAATCCTTTCAAATATTCTCTTAAAATTATTTTTTTCGAAATAAAAACTTTGAAACCTTTCAAAATTCTTAAAAAGCTTTTTTTCCGAAATCTACATTTTTTTAATTTCTTGAAATCCCTACAAGTTTTAAAATATTTTTGAATCGTTTCAAAACTTATAAAAATCTCTTAAACTTACTCGAATTTTTTCTAAAATTTTGTAATTTTGCAAAATTAAAAACTTTTGTTTTAAAATCTTTTACATTCATGTTAACAATTTTAGTAAATAATTTTGAATGTTTCGTAATATTTTTGGTTTTCCCTTAGAACTTATTTAAACAAAACAAAAAATTATTTGAAATTTTCCATGAATCTTAAGAACATTGTTTATTCTCTTGAGACATTTCAAAATTTTAAAAAAGCTTTTAAATTGTCTCAGGAAATTTTGAAAAATCTACATTTTTTGTGAATTTGCTCAAATCTTCTTATGTTTATAATTATTTATTAATCTGATTGAAACTTTTCTGAACATCTCTTAAACTTACTCGAATTATTTCTGAAAATTTTAAACATTTTATCTTTAAAATCTTCTACATTCTGTTTTGAAATATTAGGTAACCATTTAAAAGTTCCAAAATCATTTTCAATTTCTCTTGAAATTAATTTTTGTTTTGAATCAAAAATATTTAAAAATTTTCCATCAATCTAAAAAAAATGCCTTTTTCAATCTTTTCAGCACTTCTAAACCTTCTGAATATCATTTTCAATGATTCGAATTTTTACAAATACTTGTTTAATATTCTGCAAAATTAGAAAAATATCTTAAAATCTTTCGAATTTTCTTTGAAAAATTTTGGAAATATTTTAAAATGTTTGGGAATCCTTTTAAATATTCTCTTGAAATTATTTTTTTTAAATAAAAACTTTGAAACCTTTCAAAATTCTTAAAAAGCTTCTTTTTTCCTGAAATCTACATACATTTTTTAATTCCTTGAAACCTTTACAAGTTTTAAATTATTTTTTAATCGTTTCAAAACTTGAACTTTTTTTACAATTTTGTAATCCTGCAAAATTAAAAACTTTTGTTTTAAAATCTTTTACATTCATGTTAAAAATTTTAGTAAATAATTTTAAATGTTTAAAAATATTCTTCGATTTTCCCTTAGAATTGATTTAAACAAAAATAAACAATCATTTGAAATTTTCTCTGAATCTTAAGAACATTTTTTATTCTCTTGAGATCTTTCAACATTTTCAAAAAGCTTGGCCAGTTTATAATTTTTTTAAAGTTTTTAAAATAATTTTTTTTTTAATTAATAAACTGGCCTTAAAATACAAACATCTAGAAAAAATACGAATTTCCGCTAAAAGGGGAAGGCCTGCTCTGCGATATTGACTTTGAGGTGAGACTAGTATCATGTATATATTAAAATAGTTATAAT
>JAABKJ010010067.1:0-11056 GCA_011634705.1 Andricus grossulariae
GATTGGAGTGAGTATTTTCGAGGAGCCCAAAAATCAGATACTCTATCCACACTGTAAAATTCTCAAAAAGATCATTTGGTGGCAAGGTCATATCTACGTGGTACAAGGGGGTTGATTTTTAATTTAAGGTTTGGAGTAAAGCAATCGGAATGGGTATTATCGAGAAGCCAAAACAAAAAACGCTGGCCCCATCCTCCCCCCCCAAAAAAATTAAAATTCTGGTGGAATTAAATTTTTATGGTTTTGTGATTTCAGGAAGTGGAGGTGCTAGGTTAATGTAAACTAGCCCCTCTAAAGAAAAATTTTCTCTGTGGTTATGCGTACAATTATTGACTCGGTTTGGTCTCCCTTTTCCAGCTTACCTAATTCCTGTCAATAGTGAATTAATTTTTTGTTCTACAGTTATTTAAGAAACAATACTCATAACGACACAATTCCTCCATGGTGATAGGGCTCAATGATGATTATACGGGTAATTAAGAAAAAATAATCGTAACGACGTAATTTCTCTAAAATGATAAGGGTCAAGGGGTTTGGAGAAGCAATTCCTGCCCGTAACGGCAGATGAAATTCCTCCGCAGTTATAGGGCTCAAAGATGACTATACAGGTATTTAAGAAAAAATCCTCATTAAGACGCAATTTCTGTAGAAAAATAAGGGCCAATGGGGTTGGAGAAGCAATTCCTGCCCATAACGGCAGATGAAATTCCTCCATAGCGACAGGGCTCAAAGATGATTACACAGGTATTTAAGAAACAATACTCATAACGACGCAATTGCTCTAGAATGATAAGAGCCAAGGCGGTTGGAGAAGCAATTCTGCCATAAGAGCAGTTGAAATTCCTCCATAGTGATAGGGTTCAAAGATGATCATACAAGTATTTAAGAAACAATACTCATAACGACGCAATTTCTCTAGAATGATAAGGGCCATGGGGGTTGGAGAAGCAATTCTGCCCATAAGAGCAGTTGAAATTCCTCCATAGTGATAGGATTCAAAGATGATCATACAAGTATTTAAGAAACAATACTCATAACGACGCAATTTCTCTAGAATGATAAAGGCCATAAGGGTTGGAGAAGCAATTCCTGCCTATAACGGCAGATGAAATTCCTCCGCAGTTATAGTGCTCAAAGATGACTATACAGGTATTTAAGAAACGATACTCATAAAGACGAAAGGGCCTAGGGGGATAAGCATTTAAAAATGGCCCCGCACCTATCAAGCCTATATTGGCACCATATATTGACATCTATGTGAATATAAAATCCTGCAAATTTTAACCTTGAAATTTCATTTTTTTGGGGGAAATATGGAGGGGGATAGTAAAATCAAAAAATGGGCTTTTCTCGAAAACGGCAGAACCGCTTTTGACGAGCAAAATATATGTTGTGTTAACCAAAAAGACTAATTTCAGAAAAAAGTTTGGATTTTTTTGAATGAAAACTAGGGGTCAAAAAAATGCTCCCAAATTTTGAAAATATTTTTTTGAAGTTATGTTTTAGAGGTACACCTCAAATTTTTCTTTCAAAACAAATATTGAAGTGTCTGCTTAAACATATTTTTTTGTCAGATTTTTCGTGGTGGTGCGTCATGGCAAATATGATATCGCTTGGCTCTGTTGGTATGAACCATTGAATAAGATCTTAAAATCTCTTTCCGTCATTTCTGGGAAATCTGAAATGTCATCGGATGTAACACTTTTAAAAGGTAATTTCCAACGAATCCAACCATTTTTTCTACCTTAGTCGCCAAAGTATTCTGCATCTCTTTTTGATTATGAATTTGTATGAGCTTGTCCACTTTATGATCCAAAAGGCGATATTGTCGTTTAAGTACACCGTGTACTGATTCAACTGCCCAGCGAACTTTAGCGACAAGACAAGATTCATTTGATTCTTTCGTGGACAGTTGTTTCCTCTTGCTTTTAGAGCAGGAATCAAGACTGAAATTCTCATCTTCTAATTTTTCTTTTACATCACGGAATCCACGATCAAGGACGAAAAAATCACCTTCTCTTAGGATTTTGCGCAAACTATTTGGATCGTCAATGACACTTTCCAAAATTTCCGCATCATTTTCGTTAGCATAATATGGTCCATGCATGTGTACATCCGATGACATTTCTTATTTCCCAGAAATGACGGAAAGAGATTTGAAGATCTTATCCACTGGTTCATACCAACAGAGCCAAGCGATATCATATTTGGTCGAAATGATGGATAAAGATGGGAAACTGAAGATTCAGTACGTTAAAAACCAGTTAAATGTACTCAAATTAAAATCTTCATCTCGCCATATTTCTCGCACAGCATACAGATGCGTCTTGAGATATCGGCCTAATAGCGTTGGTGTTTCTGGTTTGACGCATCACACATGCGAATGTGCCCATGGAAAACGTACTGTTGGTTTTTGCTCTCATATTGCTGCAATAGTGTATTATTTATCTCATGCTAGATACTTATCCAAAGTTTTTAAATTAGCGGAAATACTAAGTGATGTGTTCTAGAAAAATAATTACATTCCAGTAATTAAAAGTGACAGTGATGAAGATTAAAATAAATAATTACATAAAAAGTATTCAGTTTTATTTGAGGCAAGGGGATACACACTAAAAAAGCACCCCTTTTTGTGAGAGGCGAGGGGACACACACTCGAACAGCATACAAGTGTACCATTATTCCAGCCGACTGCTTAATTAAACTAATAAAGTGTCAAATGAACAGTGGGGTTCGATGTGCCCGGCTGGAGCGAGAGTGTGCTGTGTGCTGTGCGGCATATATGATTTTCATCATTTTTCGCCATGACGCACCACCACGAAAAATCTGACAAAAATGTATGTTGAAGCAGACACTTCAAGGTTTGTTTTGAAAAAAATTGGAGGTGTACCTCATAAAAATAACCTAAAAAAAATATTTTCAAAAATTGTAAGCATTTTTTCACCCCTATTTTTTATCCAAAAAATGCGAACTCTTTTCTGAAATTAGTTTTTTTGGTTCACGCAACATATATTTTGCTCGTCATAATAGGTTCAGCCGTTTTCGAGAAAACCCCATTTTTTGATTTTACTAACCCCCTCCATATCTACAAAAAAAATTAAATTTCAAGGTTGAAATGTGCAGGATTTTATATTCAGATAAATGTCAATATACTGTGCCAATATAGGCATGATAGGTGCGGGGGCCATTTTTACATGCTTATCCCCCTAGGTCCTTTCTCTAGAATGATAAGGGCCAAGAGAGTTGAAGAAGCAATTCCTGTCCATAACGGCAGATGAAAGTCCTCCATAGTGACAGGGCTTAATGATGATTATACAGGTATTCAAGAAATAATACTCATAACGACGCAATTTCTCTAGAATGATAAAGGCCAAGGGGGTTGGAGAAGCAATTCTGCCCATAACAGCAGATGAAATTCCTCCGCAATGATAGGGCTCAAAGATGACTGTACAGGTATTTAAGAAACAATACTCATAACGACGCAATTTCTCTATAATGATAAGAGCCAAGGCGGTTGGAGAAGCAATTCCTGCCCATAACGGCAGATAAAATTCCTCCGTGGTGATAGGGCTCAAAGATGACTATACAGGTATTTAGGAAACGATACTCATAACGACGCAATTTCTCTATAATTATGAGAGCCAAGGCGGTTGGAGAAGCAATTCCTGCCCATAATGACAGATGAAATTCCTCCATAGTGATAGGGCTCAAAGATTACAAGACAGGTAATCCAAAAAAAATGCTCGTAACGACGAAATTTCTGTCGAAAGATAAGGGCCAAGGGGGTTGGAGAAACAATTCCTGCTCATAACGGCAGATGGAAATCCTCCAGAGTGATAGGGCCGGAAACCCACAATATAAATAACAACGTGATAGGGATAAGGAAAATTTTCACCTGAGAGGTTCGACTTATAATGAAGAACGTAAAAATGCCTTGCTGGCAGGTAGTCTGGGATCCGAAGAGGAGAGTGAGCATCCATTTTAGGTCAGTAAGATTTGATGATTGATTCTTGTGCAGAATGTTCTTCTGAATCCGAATATATCGGGTGCACATGGAAAACTCCCAGTCGTTTTGTTGTTATTTGACATTTTCTGTGTTTAAATAAAAAATGTCATATCTCGGTAAGTTATGCAAGTTTTGAAAATATTTTTTTTTGTAATCATTTGAAGAAGTGTGATATGTACAAATTTTATGAATAGTGTATGTTGACTTAATTGATATTTTTCGAGAAAAACAATAAAATAGCGTTTTAATGAAAAACCATTTCTGCCGTGTATTTTTTATCATTTCACAATTGTTTTTTTAATCATATAGTACTCGCCGAGACGAAGACAATTTGTTTTGAAATTTTTTCAATTGAACTATTAGTTCAATTTTTACATAATTCGAAATAAATACAAACTTTTCACGTCTGTGTGTATGAGTGTTAGGAACAGCATCGAATCCTGACAACGGGGGAGGCTTGGAATCTGCAGGTTTGAAACCTCGACTGAACCCTCACACACAGGCGCACACCATATACACTATATGATAAAAAAAAACAATTGTGAAATGATAAAAAATACACTGTAGAAATGTGTTTTCATTAAAACGCTGTTTTATTGTTTTTCTCGAAAAGTATCAATTAAATCAACATACACCATGAATAAAAAATGTGTGCATATCACATTTCTTCAAATGAATATGAAAAAATATTTTCAAAACTTTCATAACTTTACGAGATATGACATTTTTTATTTCAACGCAGAAAATGTCAAATAACAAAACGACCAGGAATTTGCCATGTGCACCCGATATATTCGGAACCAGGAAAACATTCTGCACAAGAATCAATCATCAAATCTTACGGGCTTAAAATGGATGCTCAAGTGCCCTTGGACCCCAGACGAAGGGCTAAGTGGAAGAAGTGAACGGTGGCGACCTGACAAAGGTGCCAATTTTTAAAGTTCATTAACGTGACTCGGATAAGCTTGAAAAACTGTGTACATGTAGGAGATGACATTAGAAATAGCACCTGATCATTGCGAGTCAATTATCTGGATGCAAAAGTGCTGCCAGTTAGCTTCAAAGTCACCGGAAATTCAGGTAAAATGTCTTCATATTGTTTTTACAGGAAAAAGTTTCAAACAAAAGTTGGACTTCATTCGTATTGTGGGGTGTGGAAAGCGCATGAGTGCTAGGTGTCTATACTTTTCTTGCATTCACTTCTCAGAGAAGGAAAAGAGCGTATCTTCATTCTGTCAACAGATGTTCGGCAGTTTCGAACTGAAATTTGAGAGAAATCTGTCAAGTAGAGAAAAATGGGGGTGGAAGGTCCCAAGGCTCTGAGCGACAACGGCCAGTAGCGTCAGTAATTCGGGAGCCTCTGTATTGTGCACATGTACTCTTTTCGGCCTTGTATTTTGAGCTTTATGTTAAAATAGAATTTCCATTTATTCGAAATTGATTACTCGTTCTTATCACCAACCCCAACATCAATCCCACATATGGGGCCTCGTCCTTACAGTGATACGAGTGATTAGAAAGTGATCTGTGAAATTCTAAGTGAAGTGAAAGTCGTTCAGGATACATTTGCTTTGTGCGGCTTTGTGCGCTATACCAACTTGGTGCGATTTTGTGCGTAAATTTGCTTTGTGCGAAAAATGTCTGGGTAGCTTGGTGCGAACTTTATGCTGTGTGCAAATATTGACTCGTTTACGTTGGTAGACTTTTGGAGCGTTCACCTTTTTGTGCATTGCGCGTCGTGAATTTCGATTTTTTGTGGTACTTGTCAAAGAGGAGGACACCAGTGAGGAGAACGTGCGTGCGCAAAAAGATACTACAGTTGAAAAAATCGCGAGAGTTCCTGTCGAAAAAAAAATTTCCTACAACCTTCGCGTTTACAGCCGTTACGTCGAGTTGAAGTGGCAAACTCGGTTTATGAGATGGAGTAACAACAGGAATAGCAGCGGCGTGAAGCGGCTGAACGGCAAGTGCAGGAATTACAAAAAATGATAGACGAGATGTGTCGTCAAATGACTGATATGCAGACTACCTATCAGCAGCAGAAGTCTCTCTGGCAACAAGAGCGGCAACAAGCAGTTGAGGCCGTGCAAGAAAATCAACGAGTTGCAGCAGAGGTTGCACGTGCGGCTGCAGTTGCACAGCAGGAGGCTGAATTGCAACGGGTAGAGAGAGAAAACGCTGAGGCTGAGCGCGAAACCGAACGCTTGCGAGTGGAGGAAGGAAAAGCAGAGGAAAAGAGGATTGCCGATGCGACCGTCGCGCTTGAATCGAGTGCTATCGTGACAGATGCTATCATTGAATTCATTCAAGCTGCTGGACGGAACAGGCGAGTTGAACTTTCTTTGACGGTGGACATATTGCCAAAATACAACACAGACGATATGACGATGAATATTGAAAATTGGTTTGAACAGGTAGACGATGAAGCGCTGATTCACAAGTGGACACCACAAGAAAAATTTTCAGCAGCAAAGAAAGCACTCGACGGGCCGGCGAAGTCATGGTCAAACATTCAGCGGGGTCGGCGTTATTGGGAGAGTTTGCGCGAGGGTTTAAGGGGGAAGTACTTCAAGCGCGTAAAGATCTCAGATGTACACAATACACTACGTCAGAGAAGAAAGAAGAAGGAAGAGTCGGTGCTATCGTATGTACAGGCAATGGAGTGCATAGGGGCTCAAGGGGGTATGTTATCGGACGATGTGCGACAATATATAATTGAGGGGTGACTGAAAATACGCAATCGCGAATGTCGCACGCAAGTGCGGGATCAAAGAAGCAGTTCATTGATTTATTGGAAATGCACGAACGCGAGAGTAAATATCACACAGCGAAGGGACGTAAGGGCATGAAGAGCACAAGAACGTGCTGCATCCGTAAGCAGCCGGGTCATCTTCGAGCCGATTTCCCAGATAATTTAATAAAATCGATACATTTGAGAGAAAACATCGATTAAAGAAATACCAGAACAATAAAAAGCTGTTTTTCTTTACAGCAAGTCATTTTTTCAAAAATTTTTAAGAGAGAAAAAATATTCCTTTACAGGTGTACTCCAACAATAATCAGAAATATTTTGTTCAAATGTTTATATTTACCCAGTTATGCGCATTTCCCCTTCTTTCCCCCATTTTTTCTTTCACCTCTTATATCTTCAGCAATTCAAAAGAAGGTGTTCTCAAAATTAGTACGATAGTAGAGATAGTCTTGTGTAAAAAATTGGCGTCAGCTATTTTGAGGTAAAATAATAACTTATTCTGCTATAAACAATAATAAACAGAGTCACGTTCTCAGCTTCTAATTATCGTAGAACGTTGTAATAAAGCTGAATATTATTCTAAAAAATTAAATAACAAAATCACTTTACTTTTACATTTCCATTATTTATTGTTGTTGAAGTTTATATTTTTTCGTTGAAATGTTTGGATCTTTATTACCGTGACGAAATTCAATTTTACGGACGCGGCATGGGGTCGTCTCACATTTTTCGATGGCCGTTGGAGTAGGCGTGAACGGTTAGCCTGCTTGTCGCCACAAGCAGTGTAACCGTCTAAGACTCTACGCCTACGCCAGGGCTCACCAGAAGGCAGTCAATGACTGCAAATACTGCCAGTGGCAGTCGCGAGATTAGGTCAAACAGGCCCGAGAACAGGCCCTCATAAATCTTGTCGTTCGACTGGTCCCTAATCCTTCACGGTAAATTACAGTTTGAAATGAAAAAATGAAACGTATTGTGAATTCAAGTAGAAAAAAATCAGACCCTTCGGTATGAACAATGAGCCGCGACGAGCCATGACCTTTTCCAGAATTCCTGGAAACCGAAGACAAAAATGACAGAAAAAATTGGTGGCAGTCATGCACTTGTCTTGGCAGTCAGCACCTGCTGAAAGAGGTGAGCCCTGGCCTACGCCAATGGCCATTGAAAAATGTGAGACGACTAAATTCCGCGTCTGTAAAATTGACTTTCGTCACAGTAATAAAAATCCAATACATTCCAACGAAAAAATATGAACTTTAACAACAATAAATAATGGAAATGTTAAAGTAAAGCGATTTTGCTATTTAATTTTTTAGAATAATATTCAGCTTTATTACAATGTTCTACGATAATTAGAAGCTGAGAACGTGACTCTGTTTATTATTGTTGGTAGCAGAATAAGTTATTATTTTACCCAAAAGTAGCTGACGACAATTTTTTACACAAGACTTACAATATTGATGTACTAATTTCGAGAACACCTTCTTTTGAATTGCTATAGATACAACAGGTGAAAGAAAAAATGGAGAAAAGAAGGAAAAATGGGCATAACTTTGTAAATATAAACATTTGAATAAAATATTCCTCAATAATGTTGGAGTACACCTTTAAAGGAGTATCTTTTCTCTCTTGAAAATTTTCGAAAAAATTACTTTCTGTAAAGAAATACAGCTTTTTATTGTTCTGGTATTTCTTTAACCGATGTTTTCTCTGATTGTATCAATTTTATCAAAAACTGATATAATAATGAAAATATGCATCTCTGGAATTAGTCCAACTTTTGTTTAAAACTTTTTCTTGTAAAACCAATATCAAGAAATTTGACCTGAATTTCCGGTGACTTAGGAGCCACCTGGCAGCACTTTCGCATCGATATAATAAGCTGGCAATGCGCAGGTGCTATTTCTAATGGCGCCTCCTACATGTACACACATTTTCAAGCTTATCGGAGTCACGTTAATAAGCTATAAAAATTTGCACCTTTGCCAGGTCGCCACTGCTCACCTCTTCCACTCAGCCCTGCCAGCAAGGCATTTTTACGTTCATCATCATAAGTCGAACCTCTCAGGTGAAAATTGTCCTTATCTCTATCACATTGCCATTTATGTTGTGGGCTTACGGTTTATTAGGTTTAGGACGTTTAGGTTGGCTTATGTGGCAAGGTGAGGAGACCGAGTTAGCCCAGTAATGGCAAGAGGGCAGGGTAGAGAGGGAGAAAAGCAAGACAGGTGGAAAGTAGAGGTCAGCATATGAGAGGCAGCAGGGCATAGTGAGTGCAGGATACTTAACTCGTAGACGCAGTGATAGATAAAGACAGAGAACGAGAGAAGGCGGGATCGTTTGAATTAAAATTCATGGATACCGGGGTGTGTGCCAGCAAGGAAGAAAGGGATTCAGCTCAGAAAGAAGTTTTTAGTACAACGAAAGTGGAGAACAAAGAAAGAAAGGCAAGGGGATAGAGGAAGCAGTGAAGACAAGGAAGACATAGGGTCAAGCTTCAAAAATCTGAAACTTTTAAGATTGCCGCCGAAAAAAGGTACTTTCGTAAAGACTGATGAGAACAATAAGGGGAAAGAAGAAAACAGTGCTGAGGTCAGAGATCTGGTGGAAGAGGGAAAATTGAAAGATATATGAGCAATTCCATGTCAAAGCATCTGAAGAATTTAAGACATTGTTAGTAATCTGGATGAAAATTGTAGTCTTTGTTGTCTTAGGTGTTGAAAGAAAACTCCTAAAATGATTTTTGAAAAATTTTAAAAACTTAGGAGATATTCAAAATTGGGAATTTTGGTCTGTTTTTTTGAACTATCATAACTTTGGTGATTTTAATGCTATCAAGGTGTATTTTTTTTTAAATTATTCGTAATAAGATGCAGGTTTGAAGAAATATTTTTGGAACAAAAAATTTCAAAAACTTCTTGGATTTTTCAAAAACAAATTTTTAAACTGAATTTCTGGACAAAACTACTTTTTTCTTTATTTTGTTTATATATAGCTTACAATGTCCCCTAAGAGTATAATATTCGCATATTGTTTTATGCCTGCTATTAAAACACATAGCCTCTAATCAATTCGTTTTCAGGGTTTCTGGTTAAAAGGTCTTGATTCCATATTTCTCACGAGTCTTTTCTTTCAAGCAATTCCTTCCTTTCTTCTTTCTTAAGAAAGAAGAAGATTGATAGTCATGATCTATCAAGGATTTTCGATTCCCAGTTGATTGAACTTTCTTATTATTTTAATTGAGAATCTTGAAGTATAATTTTTCAGTTTGTGTTTTCAGTTTTCTTTTGACAATTTTTATTCAGCTTTAGAATTAAGAAATAATTATAAGTTTTACATACTATTTACCGTTAAGTTTAGCCCTTGGGGCTAAGCATTCGTGACTTCCTCCGTAATAGTTAGAAAGTTGTGAAATCTTTCAAAAATTCCGTTTGGGAGGGTTTGCTGTAATCCATTGCAAAAGCCAAAGCACCGAAAACGTAAATCAAATGTTCGAAATGATTCGAAATTTTTAAAAGATTAATATTCAGCACTTTTAGAAAGTCAAGATCTCTGTAGTTCCTGCAGGAAAACTTTAACAGAGAAACAATTACCCATCTTTGCACAAGAACCGGAAAATGAAGAGCTACAAAGAGAAGTTGATAATGATGAAGTTAACGATGATCTCGAAATGAATTATGTTTTTTTCCTGAAATAGACAAAGAATTAGCACTTTCACACTTGAATAAATGCTTAAAATTGTTGAGTGAATCTCCCATAAGCTTCGAGCAAGCCCACACACGATCACAGAAAGAAGAAATAATAACAAGAGTAATTTCTGCATTAAAAAGTAAACTTTTTTATTTTGATTTCTTAAATGACGAGAAAAAGAAATTGTAAATCATTTACAAGAAATTTTTAAAGCATCATAAACAGATCAAAATCTCACAATCATAATTTTGACGATTCTGCCTAACAGTTGGACCATTTAGAAAATCGAGGAGACGTTTGGATGTTCAAATCACATTGAAGCAGTTCAGAATATTTGTGACGGTAAAAATAAAAATATTCCTTCAGACTGGTAGACAAATATTTATAGTACGCTACTGAATGACCTTTCGTAAATTCATAACCAAGAGGGTTACATATATATCTTAAGCATGTAGCTATTACGTGAAACGAGTGCGAATCGAAGGAAAATCGATAATTGCGTGCGCATTCATAATTGCAAAAGAGGAGATTAACGAGTCCGATGAATGAAGAGACCCACTCGATACGAGGACTGATCAAGGAAGATCACTCTGCGCTCGATACCACCA
>JAABKJ010010068.1:0-11056 GCA_011634705.1 Andricus grossulariae
GACTATTCCCTATGCTTATACACAGCGCATAGTCTCATACACAGCGCTGTCAGCACATAAACTCATATTGAATGGAGCCGTCGATATGCGAACGTCACTGGGCTGAAAGCGGCCAAATTAGGTCTGCTTCGCGTTCATGCAATGGCTTGTTTTCCATGGCGGTCGGACAAAAATGCGATTTTTTCAGATTTTTGGAAAAAATTTTAGGAGGGATTACACCAAAAATTGCCAAACCGGTGTAAATTTAGGCCAAACAATTTGGAAAAAATATATGTTGCATGCGATAATTAAATCAATTTTACATGTTTTTGCATTTTCACGGAAAATAGTTGGTGGGTGGTTACCTCTGCTTGAAACAATTTTTCGTGAAAATTTAAAAACTTTTAATCCTTATTTTATTATGGCGAGCAACATATATTTTCTTCAAATTTTTTGACCTAAATTTACTTCTGTTTGGAAATTTTTTGTTCAATCAAAGATAATTAAAAAAACAAAATTTTCACCCCTATAATATTTTTTTTAAACATTCAAAAAAATCATATTTTTTATGTCTCTCTATGAGGAAATTCTTCTAATTGGTCTTGTTCGCAAAAGTACTTTATTTTAGAGAAACTCAGTAAAGTGTAATTCAGGTTATTTTTCACCTAGAAAATTTTTTTTTTCATGAAAATGCAAATACACGTAAACTTTATTTAATTCTCGCAAATAACATATATTTTTTCCAAATTTTTCGGCTGAATTTACTCCTGTTTGGCCCATTTGGTTTCATTGCGAAAAACACCGCTGTTGTTTGGGAAAGAATTAAATGGGTATGTAGTACCCCAATCTTCGCGGACGGTTTTCATCCCCAAAAAACCTGATTTAGGCAGATAAGAAAAAACAAGTATCGCTTAGATTTTCGAGTACTGAAAAATATGTAAGAACGAAGAAAATCGGAGCTGGAAACCTACCTATAGGCTTCCTCGTAAGGC
This sequence comes from Andricus grossulariae, assembly GCA_011634705.1. Classification (NCBI taxonomy): domain Eukaryota; kingdom Metazoa; phylum Arthropoda; class Insecta; order Hymenoptera; family Cynipidae; genus Andricus; species Andricus grossulariae. The sequence continues at coordinate 972 of JAABKJ010010068.1, forward strand.
TGAGTAACGCACAGTGGAGCTAAATGATGAGAAAATATTTAAAATACGATTTTTTTGTGATAATAATCGAAAAGAAAAAATTCGCAAAGTACAAATAATAGTTAATTATGAATAAATCAATTCTCATAAACAATATTAGGATATTTTTTCATGGTTTTCGAAACTTATTGAGACTTTTTGTCCTTAATTTAATTTCAAGTAATATTCGAACATCAAAAAATATGATAAATTATATTTCTTATTGTTATAAACAAATTGCATAAACAATTTGCAATTTTTGAAAGTTGCAGGTACTTGTATTTTAAACGTGATTTGTTTGGCTTTGCAGTATTAATTAATTGAAGAACATTGTATTTTCATGATAAACGTAATTGTTATTAACAAATTACATAAGACGATTTGCCAGTGAAAATTCGGTACTGAACATTTATTTAGGTAACTTGTTTATAACAATCAAATTCGACATTATATTACAATTTACTTCACTAAATTATCACGGGAAAGCGAAACAGAGTACGTTTAAAAAAAAGTATCTGAAACTCTTAAAAATTGCTTAAACTACGAATTTTGTTGTGCAATTTGTTTACAGCAGTCACATTTATCATGAAATTATAATATCCTTCACTGAATATCACTCGCAATCAAAATAAGGTGCGATTCAAAAAAGTACCAGAAACTTAAAAAGTGCTCTAACTGTGAACTTGTTTATGCAATTTGTTAATATAAGAATAAGATATATAATTTATATTTCCTTATGTTTGAATATTACTTAAAATTAAATTAAAGAATAAATCCTTTCAGTAAATAGAGAATAACAGTAAAAATCTCCTAGTATTGTTTATAACAATACAATTGTCAATAACAAGTTATTTATTTATAATTAACTATATTACTTCGTGCTTTCCGCATTTTTGCTCATCAAATGCACACAAGTCGGCGTCAAAAGTACGCGACCCTCACTTTGAATGCTTCCAACTCGTTCAAAAAAAATCGCAGAAAATTTTGGCCAAAATTTTCTGCGATTTTTTCTGAACGAGTTGGAAGCATTCAAAGTGAGGGTCGCGTACTTTTGACGCCGACTTTAATATCACTTATTTTGAAATGCTTACCTGTTATTATTGCACCCTTATCTCAAAATGAACAATTTCTCCAAACTGTATGCTTAAATAAACAAACTAAAATTCTTTTTCTAAAATCTAAGACAGCAATCTCTTAAACATTGATTTAACTTTAATTCAAACAAAAATTTTCGAATGGTTGGAAATTCTCTCCCGAATTATATTTTATACATTTTTTCATCATTTTGTGCCACTGAGCGTTGCTCAAACTTAGAAGGCCTACAACTTTCGTTTACCTCGACGTACAAAATATTTCCTACGGTGTTCCGGAAAGCCCTTAACCTCCACTATACAAATATATAATCAAAAAATGCAACGATTTAAACCCAAAAAGGATACAATTCCAAAATTTCACATTTTGCTTCTTGTTTTTCATTTTTAAGTTGTTAGATTTCGAATTATTTTATTTTGAATAGTGAAATTTCGAATCATTTTGATTAAAACTTGTCATATTTCAAAGGGCCTTAGATCTAATTGTTTCAATATTGAACAGTTCTTTTAAAATATTGAAGTAGTTTAATTTCATCGTTTTGTTGTTAAATTAATTAAATTTCAAAAGCTTTGAAAATTATTCATTCCGATCGACTTCTGGTTGAAAATTATATTACATATGAAATATTTCAGTTTCTCATACAAAGCTTAAAACACATAAAGCTCCACAAATTGAAGCTAGTTCAAAAAGTGATAATTTAGATCAACTAATTTTATTATAATTCCAACAAAAGGTCCTTGGGGATTTCGAACATTTGTATTTTTTCAAAGCATCGAATTTGAAAAGTGATGCAAAAGCTACAATTTTTTCACTGAATTATGTTTTTAACGGTTTTTAATATCGATATTTCAGGTAACTCAAAAATCCATTGGTGTCGCTTCATAAAAAAACAATCACTTTTTTCCTAAATCCTATTACTGAATTATCTTCTCTGTCAAACATACTTCATGTTTTTAACTTTATAATGCTTTTAGAGATCGCATAATGTAATGAAACTTAGAAGTTTAAATTTTCATGAGTTTTTGAAGAATGCTGCCTTTTAAGGTCATCATTGATAAAACCAAACTATTGAATTCCTCTATTCGATATCACAAAATCGACTGACATAAGTATAAGCAGCCCAGAGGCCAATGAACATGAAACACATGAAATTCGTGCATGTTTGACACACGCACACACACACACACACACAGAGTATGTGGATGTTCATGCACGTGTGCATGACATTCAGTTGCCTCAATAACCACTATGCAGAGATGCTATGTGACCCCCACTTCTGATATGCGCATCTCGTGCACGTGGCCCTTTTGCATCAGGTTTACATTTCCCATAAATGCAGCATAAAGGCTAATGTAACTCATACTGAAATTCTCCATTAGATTGTCCCGTTCAAATATCTAAAGTGTCATATTAAATTAGCATCCTCTTTTATCAAAATATAAAAATAAATGTTTATAGTAAACACAATTAGTTGATAATGAATATTTGAATTTACTGTTAGTTAGGAAATATTGTAGGAATTAAAACATAAATATGCAACTCCATAAGTTAAATTTCAGTAGCATTAGTTCAAGGGTGAAAGCAGCTTTAAAGCTAAATACCACCCCACCTAGTGCAATGGACCCCATCCGAGAATAACTGCTACTGCTACTGCAAGTCATGCCCGAAGCCGGTATTCAATCCAAGTTCCAGTTTATAAAGTACAATCTCAAATGAGACCATTTTGAACGTTGTGACTTCATTCGGACTTAAGCGCCTTTCTAACTTCTAAACTGAGTCTTTTAAAGGTTTTAAGTTAGTTTTAAAATGCAGCCTTGTCATGTTGAATAAAGTTATAAACTATAATCGGATTTATTGGACATGCTGAAAATCAAAAAAGAAACTAAAAATCAATAAACAGCGTACTTTAATGATATATTTAATGGAAAATGAAAGCAATCCATTAGACTAAGGATTATTTAACGTACAATTTTAATACCCTTTTGGATATTTTGTAAGAAAAAATAGTAGTTTTTATTATTATTAAAAAAAATTACAATTAACATTAAATTCCTTCACATAAATATTTTATATTTTTAGTATTATTTCTAGAGAAAATGCTGTTCAAAAGCTGATAAATAGTACCCCATCTAGTGCAACTGCTTACATCTGAGAAGAACTGAGTCAAGCGCTGCTTTAAATTCAGTGATAAAACGAGAATCTTTTAACAATTGCATGCATATGCCCAAGTGGACGCCCATCATATCTTAAGATTATTTTTGAGGAAGCTAATTTTTTCTCAGGCTTAAGGTCATTGGTTACAGCCCAATATGTCGGTGGTATTTTTGTTAAAGTTAGATATATAGGGTGAAACTTTCTACACAGGGATGTCCCGGCATGTATCATCAGTCACGGAGGTATTTTCATAATGCAGTCAAGTGATCTGATGAGAGTATTGTGCCTAATATGACATATTGGGCAGCCTGGTTGCAGTCCAGTGATGGTGAGAGGACCTACAGCTTAAGGTGGGATCCGAACCACCAGAATCTCAGTGAAAGTACATATAACAATTTCCAGACGTTTCAGCTCAGAGATCGAACCGCGGAACTCTTAACGTGAAGCCCGAGCGCCTAACCGCCTAAACCACCGAGGCTCTAAGATTTTCATATTTTATACAATTATATATGATTAAGATTTAATAAAACTCTTTATAGTTCCTACGATAAAAAAATGAGCAAGCTCATTTTTCTCTCAGGCTTAAGATGGTTAAAGCCCAACAAGTCGATGGCATTTTTGTTCGAGTTGGATTTTTGAATAGTCTGCACGGAGCTATCACGATATATATAATCAGTCACGGACACATTTTTGTGATGCAACCTAGACTTTATTCACAAAAGATCACCAATCCAGGTGCTAGCCGCGCCCGAAATTGCTTGACATCGGCAATGAATGTTAAACGGAATAAAAAAAAATGAAACCATTCACCGTTCCGATTGGTCAAGGTATGTACTCGTATTTATCTCATACCATATCAGTATATTGACACGGGACTGTGCTCCGTTGCGGTATTTGCCACGGGGGTTCCCCATTCCAGATTGGCTCAACTGTCCGTGAAATGGCGCTATAAAGCAATGACGTTTCTCCTCGAAATCGGTTACGCTGAGCTTCGGGGGCTTTGCTTATGCGGTTTGGAAATCATTGCGTTCCGTTCAGTTCATATCGTTCATGCATATCACATATGTAATGTATATTTGCTGCTACACAGGTACACATACCCATGCCCAGGAAGAATTAGAATTCCTTAAATTTTGTAGACTCTTCAAAATATCATCATTAGGGTGGTTCTAAAAAAGGAAAAGTTCGAATTTCATTTATGAGAATGACTCAATTTGTGAGATTCGTCTATCGGATAATATTGAATGGTGCCGTCCAGCCCCTCTATTTCCCCATAAGAATAACGTGGAACACAGGCCGATTTCTACAAATATGAGACTGAAAAGCAAAGTTTTCAATAAACAGAAAAATTGTGTGATTCTTTGAAATACTTTGTAGTCCATAGACATGCTACAAAATTCCTGGAAATCTGTTGAAATCCTTTCAAATCACTGGAAAATTGTCGACTCTTGAAATCCCTTCTAATCTTGATTAAAGTGAACATAATTGATATACTGTTGATATATTGGGCAGAAAATATAAAATCTTACGTTAGAAGTGGGGGATCACAAAAATCCTACGAATCCTTACAATAGGAGAAGGCTTCTAAAATTTCAAAAATCATCCGTACGTAGTTGATGGACGTTCCCTAAAGGGTGGATGCATTTGGTGATAACCTGTAGGTGTCTTAAAGAATACTTTCCAGCATTGGAAAAGACAGTAATTGAAAAAATCCAACATCCATCAAGTCTTATTTGAAATTTGAAATTTCCCATTTGCGACTCTCCATCTTCTTTCTATATTCATATTACTCATATATTCTACCTTTTCCCCAATAGAAATCAATATTTAAGACCAAAATTCGAGTAGTACAATTTTAACAAAGTCTAATGTCCACACCTTCAGGAATTTTGTACTAGTAAGCCAAGATAATTAGCTGGCTAAGCACTGAACCCCAAGAGCACTCGACAGAAAAAAGGAAGAGTGAAGACGTCAGAAACTAAGAAATCGAGGGTTGAAGAAGATGGAAAAGCTAGCTCAAGAGAGCCTCGTGCCTAATCTCAATCCTTCGCTTTGGGGGATATATGCATGAATGCTGTACCACTTCAATAACACAACTCTCCATGCTCTATATGCATACATGTATACTTTATCTATAAATATACGAAGCATTCGTCTTCACTAACACAAACGTGCTCGCAACGTTACCAACACGCTCGAAATTTGAATACTCACTTTATTAATATTCTAAAGGTTCCAAAACGAGAAACGACTATATGCACATAGTTAATGGGACAGATTCCCGAGAGTTTTCAAAAGACGATATGTGTGGGCTGTTCTTTCATATTGGAGTCAAAACTTTTTGAACCATTTTCCAAAATTTCAGCATAATATATGAATCTTTCTAATTATATAAAGCCACCGAAGATAATAACATCTAATAATTGGTCACGTGACAGACTGAAACATGCCCTTAAGGATGTACACTACGTACAGTCTACTTAAAAATTGAGCGATTCTTATAATGTTTTATAAAATCGAGAAAAATATGCTGATTGTCAATTGTAATTAATTTTGTAATAGATACTGAAGCTTATGAAATTTGAGAAACAAATCGATCAGTTTAAAATGATTTAGTTAATATTAGTTACTTACATTTTTGTGTTTCTACTTGAGCTGCGGAAAAAACTGCAATTCTTATAGAATTCTAATGATCAAGGGCTGATTATATTCCTTGAAATATTCTTTAAATAAAGATTTCCGTAGAATTGATGTACGTTATTGGCTGTAGGGACAAGTGAATTCGAAGCAATTCAATTGCTGCAAATGTTTCGGTACACATGGTGCCTCTGATCAGTGAATTCTATTAAATTTGTGAAAATTGCATATTTTCTTGTACTGAACTTTCTGTTATCATCAGAAATGATTTCTGAAACAGTAAAATTTCTGAAATCAGCTGTTAATCATTATTATTGAATAAGAATTTCAGATTTCACGTACAACTAATTAAAGCTAGAATACAAAAATCCAAGTAACTCCTGTTAAATAAACAATTCTCACCTAAATAATGGACAAAGCATTTTTTAATGGGTATGACCCATTTTAACCTATTTTAAAAGTTTGAGATGAATTTTACATCTTCCATATAAGTTCGATAACCTAACAAATTTTTTTCCAGAGTACGCTTATATTTCTCTTCCAAAATTCACAAAAACTGACAATTGGTCTATTTGCATCGATTTTGTGAATCATAATAAATGTATGATAAATTTTGAGTTCGGCTGTATGTAGAGTAAATTCTTTAAAGGTGTTATACTGGTTTCATTTGAAGCTTATTTTTGTAATAATATATATTTACGTTACATATAGGACTCTCTTTTTTTTCATTCGATCCTAAGTAAGTTTGGCTATAAATTTTAACGCCTTTGCAGCTCTCATTCGTTATATATCCCATAAAATAAGAAGAAAAGGATCTGATAGTAATTAAAACCTTCATAGGTCATTAAATATAATTTGCTATAAAAATAATCCTGCATTTCTAGCTCCATTAAATTCACTCTGAAATAAACAAGTTAGGAGAGATGACTCATAAAGTTACTGTGAAATATTATTACTCATTGCGAAACGCTAAAGTGGAAAAATTCCTCAAGAATATCGAAGACTGAAAAAAAAATTAACATTAATTATAAAACGATTCAGTTAAGACCCACATGATTTATTCAGTGTATAATTTTTCATAGTATTTTTATATTTCTGACAATAGCTGAAACGTCACGTATATTCAAAAAAGTTTAGAGGAACTGTTTATTTAAGTTTAGATATCAAGCATTAATTTAAATTAAATTTGGAAATTTTAGTCATTAATTTTCTAACCTGCCAAATACAAATGATATTCATTTTTTATGAAATCCGAAGATATAAAATTATCAACGCCTTTTAAAAATAAGAATGCTATTGATCCTAAAAGTTTTGAGTTTTTAATGTTTTTAGTTTGATTTAATATTTTTGTATGCGTCTTCAATAGAGCGGAATAAAAACTGAGATTCTAACCTAGAAGAAATATTTGCTAATTTTTTTATGATGTAAAATCTAAAATTTACTTTGCAATCTTTACCTTTAGTTTAATATTCGAAGGCTTAAGCTAAAAATATTTATCTTCTTTTTACAATTTTAAAATCTGCCTTATTTTATATTATATTCACGCACTAAAATATACTCTTTATAATTTTCGTTATACCAGACATTTCAATAAACAAAGAATAATCAAATAGACTAAAACCATAAATAATACTTTTTTGTTCTTTGTTTTAATATTTTATATATCAATATATTTTATATATTAATAATTTATATATTTAATAATAGCTTTCAAAATTTAAGAATTTTTGCAGAACTTACGTATGTTGCTCTCTTCTATTAGTAAAATCAAGCAAGATTTCTTTCATTATAAAAAAATTGTTTTTATTCAAAAAAATCTCTCGTATTTCCAATTTTTTGAATCAGCTTCTAGGAAGCAAATAACAAGAGTCCTGGTAGGCAATCGCCGTCAGCTAAATAAATTTCTTCTCAAATACATATTCTTTTTACTTGGCTAACTGGATTAACCAGATTCAGAAAAAAATGTATCATTTGTAGTAATTACACACACCTAAAGCCTACAACCGATTCAAGCGATTGGTACAACAATTTTTGATTTGTTGATAAATTTTTTAGAGTTGGTACACTTTATAAACACGAAACGATTTTTTAGTAATTAGTCGCACCTACAACATACAATATTCAACCGATTGGTACAAAAATTTTCAGACGTCTGTTGGATGGAACTCTTCATTTGCTTTTCAAGAATTTTTGATTTGTTGATTATTTTTTTAGATTTAGTACTTTTTATGAAGAAAAAATAATTTTTTAATATTTAGTCACACCTGCAGTCTTTAATATTTAACCGATTGGTACAAAAGTTTTGAGAGGTCTGTTAAATGAAATTCTCTGTCCGTTTTTCAAGAATTTTTTATTTGTTAATTATTTTTTATATTTAGTACTTTGTATGAAGGAAAATCGATTTATTAGGGACCAAACATCATGTTGTTTTGTATGTCGTCAGCTCATTCTATTTTCTGTATATAAAAAAACTAACCATTTTTTCCCCTAGATTATTAATTATATTTTAAATTATAATATAAATATTAATATCTTTTATGTGCATTGCATTGCCCTAAGTATTGCATATTTTTATTACTTTGAAACGAGTATTTGATGAAATACGAATTTTTATAAACAAATGAGTGAAATCTCACCAAAATCATCTACGATGAAAAAAATTCCGTTTAGTAAACAGTTATCAGTACAATCAAGATAGTTTTTCTGAAGAAAGTTTGCGAATTAATTTTAAAAGATATCTAATTTTTTTAATTTACTCAATTGAAAAAATCATAAGAATCTTGCCGAGATTATTATAAAAAAAGAGAAAATCTCCCCAAGACTTTGTTTTTTCCCCTTTTTAATACATTCTCAAAGTTTCTGTAATTTTTTTAATTCAATAATTTGAAAAATGTATATATCTTTTAGAATATCTTTAGAATTGTTAGAGGTTTCCCAACCTTATGTGAGAGGATGGAGGATGGAAGCTGAGTTGGGCAAACTGACCCAGATACTTATAGCGAATGCACTTGATGCACTCGGCTCGACTGGGTGCCCATATAAATTCTTCTCTTTGTCATCCCTTCTCTGAAACCTCTCAACTTATAATCCCACGCTTATCCTGCTCTTCCATCCCCAAAAATCAACGCATATGCGCTGCCCAATCGGAAGAGTTTGGCTGCGCTTATAACTAAAATTTCTCGCTAATTAAGATTTTGAGAGAAAATGGATTTTTACATTTTATTATCTTCTAATTCTCAATATAAGGGTCTAAGCGGTACTTTTAATATTAATGTTTAACTAAAAGTCAGGAATATTGCGATATAAAAGTGTTTTTTATTTACTTACGACTGTTGGAGTCAAGCTCTAACCTCAAAATTAAATCACCTCATTTCACTAAGTAAATAAATACTCCTAGGTGCAAATACACCACTGGTGCAGTCGAGGGGCCATTCACTCTCGAATCAAGGGGTTTTAGCGTTTGAAATCAGTATGAAATCAAATGCAACAAACATAACACTTTGTGAAATCATCTGAAATCAGCAGAATCTGAGTGGATCTTTTGAAAAAGATCCGATATTTTTCAAATCAGTGAAAATCGAGTGAAATCAGTAGAAATCTCTTTAACTATTCCGAAATCGTGAGCGAGTCAGTAGGAGTCAACGAGAGATAGACGTAGTCAGACTCAATGAGTAATAATCTCGATTTTTTTCTGGAGCTGTGTAATTGACGCGTATAAAATGGAAGCTTCTAACACATTTCAAGTAAACAATTTTAAATTAAATGCTGTTACACTGCAAAATAAAAAATTTTAAGCTTTTACAAGTTTTACAGATCGAAGATTAAAAAAATATAAATTCACGCCATCATATTCAATTCTCTAAATTGATGAATAAATAAACAAATTTGTAAATTTGCAAAATTATATCATTTGCAGAAATTTTATGTCAAAAACAATAAAAATGGAACGATTATAACTTTTCTTCACTAAAAATTTGTTATATTGGAAGATAAATTAATTTTATTTCAAGTCGTGAAAAAATAATGATTGTTCAATTGATCATCAAAACCTGTATTTGTTTTGAAATCTTTTTAAATATTCTCTTAAAACTATTTTTTTTTTTTCAAAATAAAAAATAATTTAAAATTTTTCCAGGTATCTTAAGAAACTTGCTGTATTATCTTTAACCCGCAAACGGCACACT
>JAABKJ010010069.1:0-11056 GCA_011634705.1 Andricus grossulariae
ATACAGAAATAAATATGATATACATTTGATATAATAGTGTTGAACATAATGTAGAAAAGTTCAGATTTTGGAAAAAGAGAAGTCACAATCACCAAATTACAGTTGTCGATGATTTGAACTTTAATTATAAAAGGTCTGGGCGCAAATGTGGGGGAAATGCAAACACCGAGCGCATAGCGCGTGGTAAACACATCATCGAGCGCGAAGCGCCAGAACCAACAGTCGCGCGCTCTAGGCGCGCTCAAACTTGCGAGCGAAGCGAGTCGCGCTTAAAGAGTGCGATGAGGATGTGCCCGCACAGCTGGCACATTTCTTTTTTTTTTAATTAGGTTTTATCTCATTGTTTGAAAATGTGCCTATTCTTTTAAAACTAAAACTGAAAAATTAAAAATATTGGAATCTAAAGCTATTCAATTATAAACGCACTAAATGCTTCCAATATAAAATTTTGTAATTTTGAAAGATTTAATAACCTCAAAAATATGTTCAATATAATGTAGGAACCGGATAAGTGTCACATGCACTTAAGGGGATTTATCAGGATTTTAAAATGGATTTCCAGTTTCCGCCCGCACGGTTAAATATTTTTGTCTAATATTTTGCAAGCCTCGTCTACATATTGGTCTCTTTTGTTATCAAGGCTCGGCTTTTTGAAAAAATGTTCATATTTCACGTCATAAACAAAAAGAAAAATAGTAAAAAATGCAGTGATGCTCAGTACTAGCTGAGTGTATTTCCGACGCACAGGCAATGGACACCCATCAAATTTCCGAGGCAGACTTCCCGGAGCGCGAGTGGAGACTCGGGAGCGCAGCGAATTGCCCGAAACGAATCACGCTTTCATTGTTATGAGATGCAGGCCGGTTAAAAAACTGAAATTATGAAAACATCGGGTGATTCAATTTTAATTAGCAGAAATAGTTTATTCATATAATTTCAAGAAAGTGAAAAAAAGAATAATGAAAATAGGTTAATATTTGCAGTCATAGTCGAAATGTTGACGTGCACACGATAGTATGCCAAGATGCACGGCGCTATAAGGGAAAACGCATTTTTTCGTTCAAAAGATCTACAGCCCTCAATTTTGCCCGAATCCGTAATTTTTTTTAAATCATCGCATTTTCATTTGTTTATTTATTATATGTTTACTTGAAGTTTGAGAAAATCTAGATTTTCCTCAAAATCAGTATTTACTCTTCAATAGCGGTTTGCATCTAATGAAAATCATCCTAAATCGACGCAAGAGTAATCCCGCGATACAAATAATTTGATTATTGTCGGCTTAAATTGTTATAAACAAATGACATTAACAAACAGCCACATAGTGTAATTTTTGTTGAAAAAATTTGTTTTCAGATGAATATGCTTTAAATTATAGTGAGAGTGACTGCAAGTCACAATTTTTATGAAACATCAACGATTGTGAATGTTGTAAATAATTTTTTGTAAAAATTTGGAACTCGTTTCTTCTGTCATTATCTGAAATTATGTAGATACTCGGAAAAGCGATATATCTTTGATAATGTGTTTTCAAAGACAACAGTTGTTGATTTTGTAAGCAAGTTGAGTAAGTAAATATAAAACTTCGTCCTGAAAAAAAAATAATTTTGTTTGCACTGAAACTGCTTTGAATGTTTGCGAGAGGGATTGAGAGTAAAGGTTTCTGTGTAAAATTTACAAGAAATAGTTGTTATTATTTAATTTTAAATATTACGATTCGTGTGTATTAAAAACTATGGAAATTTTTATTGAAAAAAGTTTGTTCTTCTCTGGAAATAGTTTGAATTATTGTGACAGTCATTATTCATATTAATCTTCTGCTTTGATAATGCTAGACACTTGCGGCTTATTTTAAATTATGTAACTTTCCACCCAATTTCTTCGGCTTTTTTATTTTACATATACACATACTATCATCGATGATACAGATTTCCTACAGAGAAGGTGGGATATGGGAGAGGATATAAAAAAAATGTGTGCAATTCCAAAATTTTCTTTCACGCTTTGCAATAAACTTACTGTAATTCAAAATAAAACTGTTACAAGTCATGTCAAGACCTAGTCCGCACGCCCAACTCTACAGATTCCATTCTTTGTTTTTGCCTCTTGTGTAAATTAGCTTTTTCGTCCATATAAATCTTTTTGAAACATTGGGAAGAGATAAAATAATTCACTTCAAGGAATACAATATTATTGAAAAAATAATTCTGGTTGAGGTTCACTTCTTATTTTCATCTCTAAATGAGCGATTTTATCAAACTTGGACTCCTCTGAATCATTTAAGATAATTCAAATTTCTCGGAAATGATACATATGTCATTCTATTTGTTCATTTTATTAGCAATGGAAATGAAGAAATGAACATTTTTGATATTTTTCCGTTAGAGAACGCGTCTTTCGCCAATTTCTTGTCATAGCAAGTAGATATAAATTGCAGGATGTATGTGTCTTTTGGCCTTAGGTAACCGATTTATTGAACTGGTGAAATGGATAAATAAATGGCTTTTTTTAATACATGAAAAAATGCGTGACATTTAAAATTACAAGAATAGAAAATAAGAATGATCTAATGTAAATTTTTACATATAATTAGTGACAGAAAATCTGTTTCACAAAAATTTGAAGCAATTTCAGTGCCAGAAAAAGTATTTTGCAGGACGAAAATGCCACAGTTTTGTATTTACTTACTTCATTTGTTCAGAATTTTTATTTTAACAAATATTATTGAACCTATGTGCACAATTCCCAAAACGAATTGCGTATAATGTTTTATAGAAATTGTCACTGACAATGACTCTCACGATAATTCAAACTATTTTCAGAAGAGAACAAACTTTTCTCAATAAAAATTACAATATTGTTGAACACATATGAATCGTAATATTTAAAATTAAATAATAACAAGAGCATCTTGTCAATTTGAGATAGAAACTGTTACTGCCAATCTCTCTCACAGAAATTCGAAGCAGTTTCAATGCAAAACAAAATTATTTTTCAGGACAAAGTATTATATTTACTTATTTAACTTACACAATCGCTGATAATTCATAAAAATGGTGACTAACAGTTACTTGCGTTATAATTCAAAGCACATTCATCCGAAAACAAATTTTTCTCAACAAAAATTACACTATGTGGCTGGTTATTAATGCCATTTGTTTATAACCATTGAAACCGATAATAATCGAACTATTTTAATCGTGGGAGTACTTTTGCGTCGATTTAAGATGATCTTCATTAGATGCGAACCGCTATTGAAGAGTAAATATTGATTTTGTGGAAAATCTCGATTTTCTCATAATTCAAGTAAACATATAATAAAGAAACAAATAAAAATGCAACAATCTCTGAACAAGGTGCTCTTGGAAATTCAGCGCTTTTCAATTTGAAGGAAGTAATTGCGTATTGAGGAAAAATTGAAGGCTGTAGACCTTTTGAACGAAAAAAATGCGTTTCCTTCCATAGCACAGGGGTGAAGCTAGCATATGAACTTACGGTAAAAAATGTGACTTTCGGCCCAGTTCGATCTGGGTTCCTTTCTAGAGACTTAAAAAATAGTCAGTTTGCGAAAATGTAGTGAACTTTGAAATCATTAGTATGGTGCACTGATATTATGGGCTGGCAGGTATGGTAAAGCCATGTCAATCACGTGTGAACAAATTCTTATTAAAAAATAGAATAATAATATAATAAGATAAGTGCAAATTGTTATTTATATGGATAAATGTATTTAAAAATTCGGTCTCTAAATGCATTAAAAGAAGGGCAATTATTTTTGCAGTAAATGTTTAGGATCAGTTGCTTTACGATGAACCGCGAGTAAAACCTAACTCAAGAGTGTTTATTGCAATGGGAAAATTAGTTATTGTAAGTTATTGAAGTTTCATGGGAAAATGCAATGTGATAAATTATTTATGTTTAATTCGGGCCGTTTGCTGAATAAGCCACAATCCAGAAGAAGAAGAAGAATTATCGTCATAGTCTGTCATTGTACCAGTTTCGAGAAAGTGCAAAAGTGACATTTAAAGTGACAATTAAATTAACTCATACATTTTAAAAATGTTTACATAATAGTTATAGTTAAAGTGATCAGTGATTTTGAGTGATAATCAGTGACTTAGAAGAGTCAGCGATAGGATTCCTCGAGGAATATGGCTTCTTCCTCGGCTTCTTTGCCAAGGGTATGTTTATTAAACTTTATCATAAAGCCTTCTTACATTCTCAATATAGTTATTATAAAGTAAATATTTTTTATTGTACGTAGGAAACGCTGGACAGCCACGAAGAATTACCGAAGCACTTAGTGGAGGAATATGGAGTTGCTGAAGATGCTGCAAACATCTTGAAAGGTAAGAATTTATCAATATTATGATTGCACTCCTAAAAAGAATTGATTGGACCCGATCGAAAACAATTGACAGGTGAATCGTTTTGAATTGGTATCAATCGGGAGTAATTTTGTTCATCGTTCTTATTTATTTACAATCGGGACAAGCGTTTGCATCGATCGCAATCAGGTTAGCGCATGGAGACGCTGATCGGAAACCTAACCCTAAAAACCTACTAAACGCGCGTGCAGTTTTTATAATTTATTAGTTTATTGTTATTCTTCCTATATAGTCTTGTACATAGTGAATTTACTTCATTTTTATTTCGTCTAAGTCGGTTATTGCTTTTCGTTTAAATTTGATTCGCGAGAAAAAGAATGAGACAGTTTTTCAGGATTTATAAATTAAATAAATCATATAGAATTTTTTTATTTTGAAATGTAATTTTCTAAGAGCAGAAACTTTATTTCTATAATCAGAAATTCAATTTATGGTAAATATCCCAGTAGTCTTGGTTGGAAGCATACGTTTGGGTTTTCTGACGGTGACTGGGGCGATTATTTCAAATTTTAAAATGTTTCAAGTATTTTACGTGGAGAGTCTTTGGATTTTTTCAGGTAAAATTGGTAGGGGTGGTCTCAGAGGGTGTATGAATAAGTGTTACTTTGCAACCTAACTTTCAAAATGAAAGTAAAATAATTTAGTAAATTCATTTGATAAATAACTTCTATAAACCTGTTTAATTATTATAACTCGGGTACCAATGTTAAAAAACATAGGCCGCAACTGAATTAAACAAATTGAAATATAATAACAAATAACGTGACAAACTCATAAAAATGACTACAAAGTCCTGTGATTGCACGTGATACTAATTTTCGTTCGTTAGATTCTGAATTTCGTTGACACAATTTGCGATGTACGTCCTCTAACGGCTGGGTGAAGATAAAATCCAATGCAGAGTTATTGTAGAATCGGACCAAAAATATTTTTCGTCGATTTTTAAAGTGAAAGTTGAATTAACCGAGTCAGCTAGTTGCGCGAGAAGTAGAGCGGCTTGCAATTCAAGCAGTGGTAGCGAAAGATTCTTCAAAGGTGCCATACGTGATTTAGCGCATTGCAACCGAACTGAGTGATGAACGAAACGATTTGAAGATCTAAGGTAGATTAATGCGCCATACCCACGTTCCGAAGCGTCGCTGAAACCATGAATTTGCACAGTGACTGGCTTGTAATTGATAACATGTTGCTACATGAGTTCCATGAGGTGAGCGCTGAAATACACCCACTCAGAGTGCAAGCCCTGTGGCTGTGATTCGTCCCAGTCAATTTGTAGTTGCCACAACCTTCGAAGCAGGATTTTCGTCTTAATTACAGCTGGGCCAACTAGTCCTAGTGGGTAAAAAATTTAAGCAATTTTGGAAAGGATTGTTGGTTTTGTGAGTTTTGCATATCGAGCTTCCTTGTGCGAGTATTTCAAGGTATACGAGCGAGGATCTCACAATAGTACAAGCGTTTTGGGATACTTTTTAGTTTGAATCTCTCTTTCAGACGTTGAATGATAAAATTGATTGAATACGAACGGATAATTTGAAGCTCATTTTCTTAAGTCCATTCCTGCGGCAGAGAGAAGTTGAATGAGTTGCTTCTTGAGTTCCCTTGCTTCCTCCGCCGTCTCTGCCTCGGTTAGCTGCTCATCCACGTAGAAGTCTTCCACGATGACCTGACTTGCAGTGGGATATTTTTCCATACTGTCTTCACCGATTTGTCTCAGAGCCCGTGTTGCTAGAAAAGGAGCTGAAGCTGCGCCGTAGGTGACTGTACTGAGCCGAAAGTGCTGAACGGGTTTTGAAGAGTCCCTTCTCCACAAAATTCTTTGTAGATCCTGCTGATCATCAGTGACTTTAATCTGCTGATACATTTGAGCGACATCGGCAGATAGTACAACAGGGTACTGACGAAATCGCAACAAGGTGACAAGAGATCGTTTTGAACTACGGGACCGACTCGCTGTATGTCATTGAACGAGAGACGAGAAAAAGTTTTTGCCGAGCCATCGAATACAACCCGTAACTTTGTTGTTGTGCCACCATCCTGGAATACTGCATGGTGCTGTAGATAATTTACTGCTTTTACAGTACTAATTTCGTTCTGAGGTATTTGGGTCATGTGACTTTATTCTTCATAATCCTTCGTGCACTCGATGTATTTTTCATTCAATTCAGGATATTTCTCCCTATTACGCTCCATTGCGAATAGACGTTTCTCCGCCACTTCGAGGTAGTCACCATGTTTATTGACCTCATTTTTGAGAGGAAGAGAGACGATAAATCTGCCGCCCGTGTCACGCTTCGTTGTTGCCGTGAATTGTTGTTCGCAGACGTCACGTGGGTTGAGTTCTGGATACGCAAGTTTCGTTGTGACGTGTTCAATCACCCAAGATCGTGCAACCTGTTCGTGCAGTTATTGATTGGTGATGAGATTGCATGACAGTTTTGGCCTGGACTTCGTGCATGTAAGTTCCATCGGCCCAGCGATAATCCAACCTATCACGGTCTTCTGAATGATTGGTTCGGATCAGCTAAGGTAATTCCTTCCGGAATAGCAATGTCCTTGCGGCTCAATGGTACAGTTGGCATATCGTCTGTGATCTCAGGAGTAACTAGACAGGTAATACTCGCTGACAGGGCGTAGACCTAGATTGAAAATTGATCGCAACGCAATGCTGCAGTTCATTCGTGGTCCTGCCAACACCCGAAATTAAGGTATCCGAATCCGATAGTGGCAGTTTGAAGTGTTGACAGAATTCGCGTGTCATGAGGTTTACTTGCGAACACCAGTCCAGTAGCGCACGATGCTCATGAAACTCTTAGCTTGAATTCGTGATGCGCTATCCTGTTCTATATACATGTTACCTTCAGTGAGAGCATCAAAGTACGCGTTTTCAAAATTGCCTCGTTCTTTTAATTGAACCGTAGCTGCAACCGCATCATCTTCTACTGACATTTCCATTTGCGTTTGAATAATATCAAATTTTTCATACTGTTGTTCGAATATGGGCAATCTCGACGGCCGCGAACTTACTCCTGCATTTCTATCATGTTCAGAAAAGGCCCTTTTGAATTTAGTTAACGTGGCTTCAATCGGCCTTCGTTTAGCCTTCAACGCATCGAATCTGAATTCAATAAGGAACAAGATAAGGAATTGGGGACTCGCCGTGATGAAAGGTTTGAAGTTCCTCTGAAGTTCCAACTCCTACAGTATTGTGCCTGATCACAAATCAAGGGGAATGTCCAAAATATAGGTGAAATAAGACATCCAATTTCCAACAATCTTGTTATGCTCACTGCACAGTCACATATAACACAATGTTCACCGTCTTATTCAATTGGACTCAAAGTTCAGTTTCTATTAATTTTTCTATTTGACTCGTTGAGAATCCAATAACTAGATTCTCATTATTCATAAATTCACTATCACAAACTCAAGTTCACTTAGTTCTGCTAGCCCTCATTGCAGCTAAAGTTCAGAGTCACTTTGTTAATTAGAGTTCAATATTTCAAATTCAGTTACAAATTAACTGCACGGAAATACTGTAATTACAAATTCCCGGTTACTGAATTTGAAAATCGCGGATTAAATATCTGACACTCGAAGGACCAATGTTTGCACGTACAATTAATTATTACGCGCTGTGTTTAAAATTCAAGGTTCATGTTTTCTGAAATGAAGTACAACAGAAGATGCCTTAAAACTTATTTATTAAGGAACGTTTATCAATGTAGTTAACCATACAAAATGATAAAAAAGATTATTATCGCAAGTACAAGTCGCACTAAGTCTGAGTTCACAAAGAAAGGTTGAAGATACAAGCTGTGTTTACGTTCGCGTCTCAGACCGCACTGCTCTTTCGGCGTTTCCTCCAGCCCCTTGCGGGATGAACACGGTATGAAATTCCATGTAAAATGACCCTCAGCGGTGATTTTCCTGATATTATGAAGAGGATATATCACATGAGAAGTTTTTTAAAATAAAAATTCAAATATTTATTACATGCTGTACCTCAAATTTAACGAGTTTATTAATCAAATATGTATCTTTCAGGCTGACTCTAATTGAAAGTAAACATCTGAGAACGATAATGTATGAGATAAGGGTTTTAGGATATATTATATCATCTATAATGAAGCACCAGAATATCCATTTTTTACACAGTAACCGACATTTTTTTAATCATACGTTAATCAGTTTATCCTCCACTTGGAAAAAATGAGCGTCGTTTATACCCTGGTCTTCAGCGTGGCAATCACCCTCAATTCAATTGGTAAGTATAATGGAATAATAATATTTATAATTTGAAAAGATATATTTTTTTCTGTTCTTTTCAATTGTTTTTACAGTTTTTACATTTATAAAGATAGCGAACATAACTGAAGTTCAAAATGAGTGTAAGAAAATGGCCTGAGACAAAATTGAGTCCATACTTTTTTCTGTGTAAATCTCAAAATCTAGTTGCCTTCTCTTAATAATTGATTTTTTAAATCCGCATCTCAAATCCACTAATCATTTGATCTTTCACGAGAATATCAGTAAATTAAATTTGAAAGAAGCGATGATTCGTCGCGCAGCGTTGTTAACAGCTGTTGCAAAATGGTGACTCACTGATAACGGCTGCGTTGTCGGCAGGTATCAGGCATGCGCAGTTTTATTACGGCGAGAAATCGGAAATATTTTATAGTAGCAGAGCCAGGGACACTGGACCTTGTGTCATCCCAAGTATTAGAGAAAAAATTAGGAATGATAGTTTGCATGTAGGGTAATCAAAAACCGCCATGCTGACCAAGCTAGTCCTGAACCCATGTACTTTAATTAATTATTGAAAAATTAATTTTTCCTCAAAATTAGCATGATCGCGAAATTAAAAAAAAAACTAAATCACGTGATTAGCGGCATCAAGCACTCATTGGAAATATATTTGTGCCTGCCCTCAATTGGTGCTCCACCCCTGTTGACCTGGCAAAAGGGGGTTAGTCTTGTCATTGAACTTGTGTCATGAGGGATATGAAATTTTTTTAAATATATAGGTCTTAGTCCCCACAACACGAATAAATATGTGTGCCTTGAAAATTCTTGAACCCGGTACCATGAGTGCTCGATGCCGTGAATTACGTGATTTAGTTTTTTCCTAATTCCGCTACCCTGCTAATTTTGAGGAGAAAATAATATTTCATTGAATAATGAAGGTAAGTGTGATCAGGATTTATTTGTTCAGCATGGCGGTTCGTTATTACCCTACATGCGAACTGTCATTCCTACTTTTTTATCAATGAGCGCGATGAAGCAAGGTCCAGTGTTGCTGGCTCTCCTACTACAGCATTCGTTGGATCTTTTATACTTATCAGGGCCGAAACAAATCCTAGCTAAAATAGGAAATTTGAGCTTAGAAATACCTACATAGTTTCTCTAGCCACAAGGTATGTAAAATTTAAACAGCGCGTTTAAAGGTAATCACTAGTACTTACAAGTTGTTCTACCGAGAATATGAGAACTATCCTAATGAAAATATGGACAAATAGACTGATTTCTGTATGGAGAATGCATGAAATACTAACGTACATTTAAAAAATGTAATCCTGACTTTTTTGTTGCAGTTCTAAGTTTACAGTTCGAGTGCTTGCCTAATGGTGAACCCATTCCTGGTGTTCCTCGAGCTGGCCCTTCTTCTTCTACTTCTGAAAGAAATAATTCTCCTAAAAAGTCTCTTCCGCCTGCCGATCCTCCTGCTCACGCCAGGTCCAGATCTGCTTCTGCAAGAGCCAATCCTCCTGCCACGTCCATAGCTCCACCTATAAGGCTTCCTTCTCCTGACGGATATGGTTGTGGACTTGAAGAACTTGAATTTATTCGGCTTATTTCCTTTCAAAATCATCGCCTGATATTCGAACTTCAAAGATACACTTTTCCTGCCGTTGCATCAATTAAAATGACCCTAGGAAGGCATAGATATGCACTTGTGGGAGCCCAAGAAAAAATTGTATTATCAACACCCCATGATGATGTATTTGCAATAGTGCAGGGTCATGATATTCTTGGTGGAATTTATAAAAGTTATAGTGAAGGACAGAGACGAGTGAAAATAAACATGCTAAGCGGAATGGTTACCCCATTGACCACAGAAGAAATCAATGAAACTCCAGTGGGTGCCAAACGCACAATCATGAGAAATTATAGAGTAGAGCATCTAAGCCATCTTATACGTAAATAGTAATTACATTGAAAAATTAATGTGTTAAGATAGTCAAAGCTTCAATCTTCTAACAGTTTCCGAGCCATTCTTTTTCGGAAACAGATAAAAAAATTTGCTCGCCGTACAGCGGAAGAAAACTGGATTTTTCTTGATAAATCTAGACGTCACCATCTATATTTGATTTTTAAATCTTTTTTAAAATAAAATGCATACAGACGAAAAATGAAAAACGTATTTTCAGCAAAATCATTTTTTAACTTTGCACAAATAACTTCCATATACTTAGAATAGGTGAAAAAGAATGCATATAGACTAAAAGAAAATAACTTATAAATTGTCTGGTTACTCTAATTGCTATCAACAAATTTTAGATATAATTAAATAAATCTGAGATTAGTGCACATCTGCACAGGAAACTAATTTGTCTCGATTATAATTGCTATAATTCGATATTTAAGAGTTGAATAGAATAAAAAATCTA
>JAABKJ010010070.1:0-11055 GCA_011634705.1 Andricus grossulariae
CGTGCAGAATTGTAAAATTTTGCTCTAAAATTTTCTGCATTATTTTTCGGAATTTGAGAGAATCGTTTTTTTAATATTCTCTCAAAATTAACTTACCAAATAAAAAATTATTTAAAGTTTACCAGGAATTTAAAGAACAATTTTTTATTCTCTTGAAGTCTTAAAAATTCTCAAGTCAAAATGTTCGGCCAAATATTGGGTAAAATTCTTTCCATTATGCTCGTTCATCACAAAAAAAAACATTCTAAGGCAAAAAAAACTTTTAAAGTCCGTTTTTATCATATAAAAAGCACAAAATTTCACATTTTTGACACTTTCCCCACGCATTTGAATAATTGAGCTGCCGGGTGCAATAACCAGCCCGACGCTCGAAAACGCGTAAAAGTATTGTCCGATCGTCTCAAAGAAAGAAAATGTTCAAAATCGAAAAATAAATTTTTTGAGAATGTAGAATTGTACAGAATAAGAAAATGAAACTTTTTCCTATGAGAATTTTTGTGGTCAAATGTTTTTTTTAATAATAAAAACGAAATATTGAAAAAAAGTTTCTCCCCGATTTAATTAAGTTTTAAAACTGAAATCGTTCTAACTCGGCCAAATATTATTGAAATCAGTTCATGTTTGCAGGACATATTCAAAATACTTTAACGATGCCTAAAAAATCATGAAAAAGTTAACAATCGTTTATTGTTTATAATTTTTTACTTGCAAAATGAGGTCAATCGATAAATGTGTTTTCTTGGTTTCACCGGTAAAAAGTATCTAGGTAACTTCGACTGTCGAACAACTTACAGTGAGTGATTTGTTTATCGATGTTGAATGAAGTTTTTCGGAAAATCTCACATCAATACGTTGAAAATTTACTAAGATATTCAGATTTAGAAAAAGTACTCGACGTCTGCCCGCGCTGTTAGCTAATGCGTCGCGAGGACTGCTCTTTAAGACAGCGCTCTCAAAGCGGGCAGACGTCGAATACTTTTTCCAAATCTGAATATCTCAGTAAATTTTCAACGTATCGATAAAAGATTTTCCAAAAAAAAAACTTTATTCAACATTAATAAACAAATCTCTCACTGGAAGTTGTTCGACAGTCTAAGTTACCTAGATACTTTTTACTGGCGAAATCAAGAAAATACAATCATCGATTGACCTCATTTTGCAATTGAGCATTATTAAATAATAAACCATTGATAACTTTTTCATGATTTCCTAGGCATTCCTAGAGCAAAAAAAATTCTAATAGAAAAAAGTTTCATTTTCTTCTTCTATACAATTCTACATTTTCAAAAAATTGATTTTTCGATTTTGCCAATTTTTTTTTTTGAGACGATCGGACAATACTTTTACGCGTTTTCGAGCGTCGGGCTGGTTATTGCATCCGGGGGCTCAATTTTCGATTTAAAGGTACAGCCAGCGCCACCCTCGGCCGTACTCAACATTTCCGACACTTTCATTTCAGAGTGCCACGGGGCTGGGCGTGGGTGTAGTAGTTGGCAAACGATCACGTGAAGAAAAACAAAATTATTCGAATCTCAAGTCGATGACAGTTCAGGAATTTGTGCGTTTTACATTTTACGATATCACAAAACTATTTCCGTACCCTTTTAATTATCCTAGATGAATTCCATTCGGATTTTCTTCCGAAGAATTGGGTCAAACAGGTTAAATAAATTTGACTTTATTTTTGTTAAACAGTAATTAAAAATTATGAATACAATGTGGCTCGACGAAGAAAGTATGTATATTTACAAAAAGAAGGAAAAACATCCTGGTATAGTTTCGCACCGAAGGACCAAACATTCCGATTTACCGGAAATTAGAAAATTAATTCGAACGAAGACATGTGACATGTTTGGAAATGTCAATTGTGCTCAAGTGTTGTAGGTTTAAATTTGAGATTAAGTTGAAGTTTTTTTTAAATTTGTTTCAAAAGTTATTTTTAAAGAATTATGAAATTTGCAGTGAAGAATCTTGTCTTTCCTTGGTGCAGTTGAATGAAAAGGAGGAAATAGTTTCGCATGTTAGTCTTTATACTTATCCAAATGTTCCTTCAATTCCGCGGAATGATTGGATTTGTTGGATGATTAGACACTACGGGTAAAAATTATATTTGATAATTATTTTGATTCTAGAATTACTAATTTGAAAAATCTACAATATCTAGGGCTGCGACAGAGTCACTGAAGTTTCTTTTAGTCACTTTTTTTAAGAAAAAGTCACTATAGTCACTTTTATGAAAAAAGGCCATTTAAGTCTCTTTAATCCATCTCATTATAAATTTTGTCTACAAAAAAATAATTAATACATGTATGAAGTCTATATTAATCTCTGGTATGAAAATTTAATTATTTTATTGAAAATTCGACTATTTTGTTGAAAAGTAATATTTTTTGTCTAAAATTCAACTGTTTTGTTGAACATTTGTCTTTTTTACTGGAAATTGAAACTGTTGATAATTTATCATTCTTAGTTAAAAATAAACTTGCTTGTCGAAAATTGATATTTTTGGGAATAAAAATCAAACTTTTTCTAAAACATTCGACTTTTTAGGTAAAAAGCACAACTTTTTAGTTTGAGAACTCAAATTTGTTGTTGAAAATTCATCTCTTTTGGTAGAAAATTAATCGTTTTGGTTGGAAATGCATCTATTTCTTTTAAAATTTAGCTCGTTTCGTTGAAAATCACATTTTTTTGTTAAAAATTCGTCTTTTCGGAATTAAAAGTCAAAGGTATTCAAAAACGTTCGATTCTTAACTTAAAAACTCGACTTTTATGATAAATTTAATTTTAATTTTTGATAAATTTGAAATAATTTTTAATAAATTTAAAATAATTTAATTTTATATAATATTCTTAATAGGCATTTATTTGACTCGTGATTCTATTTCTATTTCTTTCTTTTTGCATTTGCTTCCTCCTAACGATATTTTTAGTCAGCAATTTTATTATTTAATTGAAAATTTAACTACTTGGGTAGAAAATTACCTTTTTGTTGATAATTAATATATTTGGGTTTATGGTTGAAAATTAAATTTTTTGTGGAAAATTAATCTTCCTTGCTTGAGGATTCATTTGGTTGAAAATTTGTCCTTTTGATTGAATTCAACTATTTTTTATTTTAAATTATATTTTTAGCTACGAAATGTATTATTTGTTTGAAAATTTAATCATTTTATTAAAAAGCCATACTTTTTGGTTGAAAATTCATAATTTTCGTGTTTTGGATGAAAATGCAATTGTTTGGTTGAAAAATAATCTTCTTTGGTTGAGGATTAAACTATATTGTTAAAAATTTGTCGTTTTTAGTTGATTTCAACTGTTTTTGATGTGAAATTATATTTTTAGTTGCAAATTCATCTCCTTGTTTGAAAATTTAACTTTTTTGGTGAAAATTCTTTTTTTTTACATTCTCATCAGAGAAGGTATTAGATTTGTGTAAAATTTGACCCGCCCCCCGCCCGGTTTTTGTCAAATTTCCACGTTTTGAGACCCCCTGAACCCGAAAATATTTTTTAATTCACGTTTTGACCTGAAAAAACTACTTCAATTTTGGTGAAAAATTAATCTTTGTTAATAGAAAATTCAACTATTTGGTTAAGAATTCATGTATTTTTTTGTTTTGAATATTCGATTTTTTTAAATATTAAATCTTACATTGTTTGTCGAGAATTCATCTTTTTAGTTGAATATTCAACTACTTGGTTTAAAGTTGAACTACTTTGAGAAAATATATTTTTTTTTGTCAAAAATTCATAATTTTTTTTTAAACTTTGTCTCTTTGTTTGAAAATTAAACTATTTTTTTTTCAATATTTTTTTGTGTTGAAAATCAATGCCTTTAATTGAAAAATTAACTATTCCATTTTTTGTTGTAAATTTACATTTTTTTAATAGAAAATTCAACTATTTGGTTGAGAATTCATGTTTTTTTTTTAATTCGACTTTTTTGACAGAAAATTAATTTTCTTTGTTTAAAATTTTATATTTTTGTTTGAAAATTCAACTATTTGGTTGAAAATGCGTCCTTTTTGGTAAAAAATTTATCTTTAGTTAAAAATTACTATTCTTGGTTGAAAATTAATCTATTTTATTCAAAAATTCATCTCTGTTGTTAAAAATTTCATCTTTTTTGGTTATAAATGCCACTGTTTGGTTAAAAGCCAATAATCTGTTTTGATTGAGAATTCAACTATTTTGTTGAATATTCGATTTTTTAAAAATATTAAATATTAAATTTTTTGTCGAAAATTCATCTTTTTTATTTGAAAATTCAACTACTTGGTTGAAAGTTGAATTACTTTGATAAAATATAATTTTTTTTTGAATTCATAATTTTTGTTAAAACTTTGTCTCTTCGCTTAAAAATTAAATTATTATTTTTCTCAATATTTTATTGTGTTGAAAATTAATGCCCTTAATTTAAAATTTAACTATTCCATTTTTGGTTGTAAATTTACATTTTTTATTGGAAAATTCAACTATTCGGTTGAGAATTCAGGTAATTTTTTAAGAGCCGTGTTTTTAGTAGAAAATTAACTTTCTTGGTAGAAAATTCATCTATTTTTTTTAATTTAACTGTTTGGTTGAAAATCCATCTCCTGATCTGAAAATTTATCTATTTTGTTGAAAATTCTTTTTATTTGAAAATTAATAGTTTCAACTAAAAAAATAACTATTCCATTTTCGGTTGATAATTATTATGTTTTTAGTACAAAATTCAATTATTTGGTTGAGAATTAATGAATTTTGTTCAAAATTCGATGTTTTTGGCACAAAATTAATCTTGTTGATTGAAAATGTATGTATTATCTTGAAAATTCATTGTTTTTGGTGGAGAATTTATCTTTTTGGTTCAATATTAATATTTTTGGTTAAAAATTCATCTATTTTATTGAAGATTCATCTATCTTGGTAGAAATTTATCTTTTTTAGTTGAAAATGAAACTGTTTCGTTAAAAATTAATTTTCTGGCTTGGATTAAGGATTCGGCTATTTTGTTGAATATTTGTATTTTTTTAAATATTAACTATTAAATTTTTCGTCGAGAATTCGTCTTTTTTTGGTTGAAAATTCGACTACTTGGTCAAAAGTTGAACTGCTTTGTTAAAATAAAATTTTTTAGTTCAAGATTCGTCTTTTTCGTTAAAATATTAAATATTACAGTTTCCGTCCAGAATTAATCTCTTTTGTTCGAAAATTCAACTACTTGGTGGAAATTTCAACTACTTTATTAAAATATAATTTTTTTGTTGACAATTCATCCTTTCAGTTAAAAATTTATCTCTTCGTATGAAAATTTAACTATTTTTCACGTTTTTTTTTAATTTAAAAATTAATGGCCTTAACTGAAATTTTAATTATTCTAGTTTTGATAAAAAAATTATCTTTTTAAGTAGAAAATTCAACTATTTGGTTGAGAATTCATGCGTTTTGTTGGAAATTCGTGTTTTTTAGTAGAAAATTAATATTCTTGATTGAAAAATCATTTATTTTTTGAAATTGCATATTTTAAGTTTTTTTTAAAGTAAATCAGTCTGTGGCAGCCCTGACAAGGTAATACAATTTTAATTAAATAAGTTTTTTATAATTTAATTGAAAAGGTTAGAAAGTGTTTCTACAGGGAATGTCCTATTTATTCACTTTCTTGTCTGGGATACTCGATATACAGGAGAATTTTTCGATAAATTGTTAAATGCAATTTTCTCCATGGCCACTTTTTGCCTCCACCTGATTTTGGTACATCCACCTTTGGTCGTTCCAGGTGATGATACAAAATATTATTTATTTAATTTTATTTAATTTAGAATTTTTATTTTGAATTATCAAATTAGTGGAAGTGATAGAAGAACACATGACGAGAGTTGTACCAAAATGGGAAGAAGACACTTATGAAGTCCAGGCCATTTATATTGCTAATCGGCATAGGAAAATTAAAAAATTTACACTTCGTTTAGCTGTGTGAGATAAATTTTCATTTTTCCACTAATCTTTTTTTAACATTTTTTTAATTCATTGGTCAGCGAAAGTCAGGGATTTTGAAAAAATCTTGCAAAAGCCACGAAATTTCTGCAAAGGGCACTTTAAATAACTGTCAAAGATAATAAATTTAAACTAATTTTCCTTGCATTTTCAATTTTAATTTTAAATAAATACAAATTAATTTTAATTTTATTTTAAATTTTATATAATATTCTTGTTAGCAATTTATTTGACACATATTTCTATTTCTTTTTTCCAGTTGCTTCCCCTTGACGATTAAATTTTTAGTTAAAAATTTGCTTATTTGGTGAAAAATTCAACTATTTTGGTAGAAAATTACCTTCTTGTTGGAAATTCATATTTTTATGTTTTTGGATGAAAATGCAGTTGTTTGGATGAAAATGATCTTCTCTGGTTGAGGATTCAACTATTTTGTTGAAAATTAGTTTTTTTTTCTTGAGTTCAACTGTTTTTGATTGAACAATATATGTTTATTCAAAAATTTTATCATTTGTTTGAAAATTTAATAATTTTGATACGAAGTTATCCTTTTTGGTTGAGAATTCAACTATTTTGGTAAAAAATGAAATTTAAGTTTAAAGTTCATATTTTGGTATTTTCGGATAAAAATGCAACTGTTTCGTAATAATTATACTTCCTTGGTTGAGGATTTAACTATTTTTTCAAAAAATTAATTTTTTCTTGTTGAATTCAACAGTCCTTGATTTAAAATTATATTTTTAGTTAAACATTTTATTATTTGTTTGAAAGTTCAATAATTTAGTTAAAAAGTTATCCTTTTTGGTTGAAAATTCAACTATTTTGGAAGAAAATTAACTTTTTGTTGAGAATTCTTTTTTTTTTAAATAAAAACGTAATTTATTGGCTGAAAAATAATCTTCTTTGGTTGTGGATTCAACTATTTTGTTGAAAATTCATCTTTTTGGTTGAATTTAACTGTTTTTGATTGAAAATTACCTTTTTAGTTGTAAAGTTCATGATTAGTTTGATAATTCAATAATTTAGTTAAAAAGACATCCTTTTTAATAGAAAATTAACTTTTTGTTGAAAATCCATATTTTGGTATTTTTGAATGAAAATGCAACTATTTGGTTGAAAATTAATATATTCTTCAAAATTAACGTCATATTATTAATATTCTTTGATTGAGAATTCAACTGTTGTGTTGAAAATTCGTATTTTTTTGGTTAAATTCAACTATTTTTAATTTAAAATTAATTTTTCGTTGAAAATTTTTTTTTTTGTTGAAGTTTCATCTCTTAATTTAATTTAAAATTCCTCTTGTTTGACATAAAACTAATCTACTTGGTTTGAAACTTCCTCTTTTTTGTTGTTAAAAATACAACTGTTACGTTAAAATTATTATTTTTCGTTGTTGTTAAAAATTCATATTTTTCGATTGAAAATTCAACTTTAAAGAAAATTCGTCTTTCGGCTTAAGAGTTCAACAATTTGGATGAACTTTTTTTCCTTCTTGACTGAAAATTCAACTACTTTGGTAAAAAATTTAATTTATGTTGAAAATTCATATTTTGGTATTTTTTGATAAAAATACAACTGTTTCGTGATAATTACTCTTCTTTGGTTGAGGATTTAACTATTTTTTCGAACATTTATTTTTTCTTGTTGAATTTAACTGTCCTTGATGTAAAATTTTATTTTTAGTTAAAAATTGTATTATTGGTCTAAAAGTTCAATAATTTAATTAAAAAGTCATCCTTTTGAAGTTGAAAATTCAACTATTTTGGTAGAAAATTAACTTTTTGCTGAAAATTCATTTTTTTTTATTTATAAAAACGCAATCATTTGGCTGAAAAATAATCTTCTTTGGTTGAGGATTCAACCGTTTTGTTGAAAATTCGTCTTTTTTAGTTGAATGCAACTGTTTTTAATTTAAAATTAAATTTTTAGTTGAACATTTCATTATCTGTTTGAAAATTTTATATTTCAGTTGGAAATTTTATTATTCGTTTGAAAATTCAATAATTTAGTTAAAAAGACATCCGTTTTCATAGAAAATTAACTTTTTGTTGGAAATTCATATTTTCCTATATTCGAATCAAAATGCAACTATTTGGTTGAAAATTAATATCCTTCGGTTGAGAATTCAACTATTTTGTTAAAAATTCGTCTTTTCTGGTTGAATTTAACTGTTTTTAATTTAAAATTAAATTTGTAGTTGAACATTTCATTATTTGTTTGAAAATTTAATATTTTAGTTGTAAATTTTATTATTCGTTTGAAAATTCAATAATTTAGTTTGAAATTTTTTATCAAAAAGGATGTCTTTTTAACTAAATTATTGAATTTTCAAACAAATAATAAATTTTACAACTAAAAATGTAATTTTCAATCAAAAACAGTTGAATTCAACCAAAAAGACGAATTTTCAACAAAATAGTTAAATCCCCATCCAAAGAAGATTATTTTTCAACCAATCAATTAAATTTTTATTTAAAAATATGAATTTTCAACAAAAAGTTAATTTTCTTCCAAAATAGTTGAATTTACAGCCAAAAAAGGATGACTTTTCAACTACATTATTGAAATTTCAAACAAATAATAAAATTTATAACTAAAAATATAATTTTAAATCAAGGACAGTTGAATTAAAACAAATAGTTAAATCATCAACCAAAGAACACTAATTATGACGAAACAGTTGCATTTTTATCCATAAATACCAAAATATGAATTTTCAACACAAATTAAATTTTTTACCAAAATAGTTGAATTTTCAACCAAAAAGGATAACTTTTTAACTAAATTATTGAATTTTCAAACAAATAATAAAATTTTGAAATCAAAATATAATAATAAATCAAAAACAGTTGAATCCACACCCAAGGAGGATTATTCGTCATACAAAAATACCAAAATATGAATTGTCAACAAAAAGTGAATTTTCTATAAAAATAGTCGAATTTTCAACTAAAAATGATGACTTCTCATGAAAATGATTGAA
Organism: Andricus grossulariae; assembly: GCA_011634705.1. Classification (NCBI taxonomy): domain Eukaryota; kingdom Metazoa; phylum Arthropoda; class Insecta; order Hymenoptera; family Cynipidae; genus Andricus; species Andricus grossulariae. The sequence goes on from JAABKJ010010070.1 coordinate 8,965, forward strand.
TTTTCAAACAAATGATACAATTTCTAATGAACATATCTTTTTCAATCAAAAACAGTTGAATTAAAAAAAAAAACGAATTTTCAACAAAATAGTTGAATCCTCAACCAAAGAAGATAATTTTCATCCAAACAATTGCATTTTCATCCAAAAACATAAAAATATGAATTTTCAACACGAAGGTAATTTTCTGTCAAAATAGTTGAATTTTGAACCAAATAATAAAATTTTTAACTAAAAATCTTTTGTTGAAAATTTCACTATTTTGTCAAACATTCTTTTTCTTTTCATTCAAAATTAATTTTTTTAACTAAAAATGTAACTTTTCCATTTTTGATTGAAGATTGATCTTTTTTAGTTGAAAATTCCTCTCATTTGGTACAAAACTAATCTTTTTGGTTAAAAAATGTCCTCTTTTTTTGTTAAGAAAGTACCAGTTTCGTTAAAAATTAATTTTTTATATAAGAAATCATATTTTTGCGTAGAAAGTTCAACTTTACAGAAAATTCGACTTTTGTCTCGAAAGTTCAACAATTTGAAGGAATTTTTTTTCTTTCTTAACTGAAAAATCTTTATTTGTTGAAAATTTGTCTTTTTAGTTGAAAAATTCATCATTTTAATTGAAATTTCATCTCTGGTTGAACATTTGACTGCATTGTTGGATTTTTTTTTAATTAAATTTTTTTTACTGAGAATTTAAACTTTTTTATTTTTTTTGAAACCATCTTTTTTAGTTGAAAATTCAACGATTTGTTTGAAAATTCGTATTTTTTGGTAAAAAATTCATCTTTTTGGTTTTAAAATTCATCTCTTTTGGTAGAAATTTCATATTTTTGTATGAGATATCGCAACTATTACTGTTACTTCTAAAACATATGTTCTTTCGGATTTAAAGTTGAATTATTTGGTTGCAAATGCAACTGCTTGGTACAAAATTGAGTTTTTGTTGTTAAAAATTAAACTATTTTGTTGAAAATTTAATTATTTTGTTGGAAATTCAAGTGTTTTGTTGAAAAGTTATCTTTTTTAGTCGAAATATCAACCGTTTTGTTGAAGATTTGTCTAGTTGGACGGAAAATTGGATTAAAAATAAATTTTTGTTTACACAAAATTCAACTGTTTTTTACCAAATAAATCATTTGGTTGAAAATGCAACTGTTTTTGGTTCAAGTTTAATCTTTGTTCAAAATCCGATTATCTGGTTGAGAATTCATGTTTGAAAGTCGAAAATGCAACTATTTCGTTAACATTTTCATTAATTTCTTGAAAATGTATCTATTTCGTTAAAAAGGAATATTTTTTGTTGAAATGAATAAATTTTTTTATTCGAATCTGAAATTGGTTTATTCCATTTATATATAATAGATTCTATGTTAAAAATATTACAATATTAAAATACTTGTCTTTAAAAAATAATGGTCCGGGAAAATAAAAAATTTGTCATGAAAAAATCAAGAGAAAGTCAGGTAAATTTGAAAATAAAGTTTTTTGGTCACCCTTTTAAATTAGCCTTCTAACAATAAATAATGTTTCATTAAAAATATTTGAAGGCTTTTTAAAATTTATTTATTAAATATGTGAATTAGGGAGGAGGACAATGATGATATCGTTCGAATAATTGATGCAGAAACGAATAAATTAAAAGAAGTTTATGGAGAATATTATATTAGTGAGATGCTGAGATATCCAGATGGCGAAAGACAAATAATTGTTTCTGAAACTGACGGAGTTGTAACAGGAGTTATGATTATTACTAAAGTGATTGACCTTAATTTATTGAATAACGTTTTCGAACTCGGACCTTATAATGGATTGAGGAAATTCGATGAAAATGATATTAAAAATCAGGGACACTTTGAGGAGGTACAAAGTGACTATAGTTTTTTTCAAAACCCGGAAGAAGAGAATCGAAATATTTTAAGGTTCGTAGGATTTTGTAATATAAAGGGGTGTCTACTAACTCATTTCGTTTTTTGAGAACGTCCCGTGCAGAAATTTCAGAGTGGCCCTGGTCGGAGCCAGATCTGGCAGAACCTGGCCCCGATCGGGCATCCCAGTCAGGGCCAGACTCGAAATGAAACGCCTAATCCGATC
>JAABKJ010010071.1:0-11054 GCA_011634705.1 Andricus grossulariae
GTTCTTCAAAATACTCCAACCTTCCCGCGATGAAGAACGTGAGTAGGTACCAAGCCGAAACCAATGGAGATACAATGCAAAAACAAAGATCTATTATACAGGTAGGTGAATAAACAACATTATACCCGTGATCAATCACAGGGGTGCCTTTCCGCCCCCACTATAGGCTGGAAAGGAGGTCCTGTGTGACCTAAGTCATTTCTATGACATGTCACAAGGGTGCCTTCCCGCCCCCACGATAGACTGGAAAGGAGGTCGTGTGTGACCTAAGTTATTTCTGTGACCTGTCACAGGGGTGTCTTACCGCCCCCATGATAGGCTGGAAAGGAGGTCGTGTGTGACTTAACTTATTTATGTGACCTGTCACAGGGATGCCTTCCCGCCCCAACAACACCTAGGAAAGGGTCGTGTGTGACCTAAGTTATTTTTTTGTGCCCTATCACAGAGGTGCCTTCCCGCCCCCACGATAGACTGGAAAGGAGGTCGTGTGAGACCTAAGTTATTTCTGTGACCTGTCATAGGGGTGCCTTCCCGCCCCCATGATAGGCTGTAAAGGAGGTCGTGTGTGACTTAACTTATTTATGTGACCTGCCACAGGGATGCCTCCCGCCCCCACAAAACCTGGGAAAGGGTCGTGTGAGACCTAAGTTATTTTCTGTGCCCTATCACAGGGGTGCCTCCCGCCACCACGATAGGCTGGAAAGGAGGTCGTGTGTGACCTAAGTTATTTCTGTGACCTATTACAGGGGTGCCTCCCCGCCCCCACGATAGGCTGGAAAGGGGTAGGGGTTCGGTGGTTGCTGCCATTACTTACAGTCTCTCGTCGCCACTTAGGGCTTGTCGCCACGGTAATTAACAACAGAGAAAGAGCTGACGATTAGATCTATCACTAATTTTCTCGAAAACTATCACTCGCAAAATTTTGCGTAGGGGCTTAGATAAACGAAAAAACCATGGTTTTTATGGTTTCTTAATGGTTTCAGCATGAAAATCACTTTGTCGACAATTTTCATTATCATATTCGTAATCAGCGCGTCAAATTACATAAATATAAGAAGTTTTAACAGAATGAGAAAAAAACGTGACCAAACGCATTTCCGTAACTTTCTTCGTCCTTTTCTTGTTTTTACAACGCAATCATCTTTTTCTCAAAAAATAATGGTTTCAGGCAAAATGTGTATTCAACAAAAAAGATGTGTTTTCATATTAGCTACAACTTTTGTTTACAACATTTTTCGAAATTCTGTGTATTCACTGAGATAAACGCAAAAAACATGATTTTTATGGTCATTTTTATGGGTTTCACCATGAAAATCGCTTAGTCGCCAATTTTCACTATCATATTCGTAATCAGCGCGTCAAAATACATAGGTATACAAAGCTTCAATGAAATCGGAAAATTCAGATATTCGGAACTGCACCCTTATTTCCTTTCAAGTTTCATTATAGAGTGATAAAATAAAAAATTTTAAGTTGACTGAATCATTGAGTCGTCACCAGGTTCCATTCCGCCAGTCCAGTATTAATTACTTGATGGATATAGGTTTTTTCGAGAGGGATGCACTGGTGATGGGGGACTGCCTGTCGTCACTGCAGGCGTTCACAAGGACAAGACTTTGCGTATGATTTTGTCCTGAAGCAGGTGCGAGGACGTGTCGTGGACTGCCCCAATTAAATATATATGAGAATTTTTGACCCATGAGCAACCAATGAGGAGAAACAAATGTTTCAAAATAACATGCTTTTCACAAACTGTACTCGTTTTCACACTTATAGTATATGATACCGTATCGACTATAAAATTTCAATACCACTCACACGTGATTATATGAGAGGGATTCAGACGGCAGGACACCACCATACCTTCGAGTCCCTATCTCGTTTGTCTTGCACGGTCAAAGGAAATCGGTCGCCCGAGCCCTGATGCGTGATATTCTAGTACAGAGCCACGATAAATCATCGGTATCCAATCGTGCACACTTCGGTGGGTAGTGGCAAGCAAAGTATGAAAATACATTTTTTTATTTCGCTAAGTTCTCTCACCCAACTCTTCATTTTATCGAATTACCCTTATTTCTAGCTTTTGAGTTAAAAGTGGAAATTAGAGCAAAATAGACGATTGCTGACGAGTGTAACGAAATCTGCAGCAGGAGCTGAAGGTTAGTGCATGGGCGAAGCGAGTGCGAAAACGTAGATGAGTGCGAAGAGTTGAAGGTAAATACTGCAATTACAAGAGTAGCAATTGCGGGGGGCAAGTGTATTAAATGCCATTTCTTAAAACAAACCCCCGAGAAATCGATTTGTCGCCTTTTTTTACTTTGAATATCATTCAGAGGCATTAAAGTCCTTACTTTCGATGTGGGTGTTGCAAAAAATGATTTCAGTTTAGATTTGTGGAATTCAAACTGGAAGTTTTTTATTGAATAAATAATCATTAAAAACTATGAAGAAAAAATTGGTCTTCCATGTGATGAGAATGAATTTATTTAATGATTATGATATTATATTATGTGGATATTACGAATACTTACATACATACGAAAGTTTGATGACGATCGGAATTTTTTTTGAATTTGTGTTGTGATTGAGTACGGGCTTTTTGTCTCTGGGCACATCTATCGGTAATCAAATTGGATGCGAAATCGACTGTTAATTAAATAGAAAAGTATTTGTGCTTCGGTGGCCGCACTAACTGTTTGGGAAACATAAAGCTTGTCGTGCGACAATTTGCACTTTTTCTGCGATACGCAGATGGTGCGCTCCTTGCTGAGGTTGATTTATTGTAAATATTGATGCTACGAGTCTCCTGTTTACTTTCTGGTACGTTTTTTCTCTCATTATTATTATGGCACGTTAACTTAATTTCGAATTTGGCGTGGATAAAACTTATTATATGAACCACATCAAAAATATCTGCTCTTACAATATCTAATCCAAAAATTTCTAAGGATAACACAGATCGTTCCAAGCTGCCCGTCGATAATGCAGATCGCTCTAAACTGCCGGTTGATGTGGCAGATCGACCCTGTCCGCACTGTGGTCTACCTCCGAGAACTGAAGGTATTAAATGTACCGGCTGAGGTACTATTTTTCACGATGGATGTGCCTCCGGATACAAAATTTCTTCTGAAGGAATAATTGCAAAATGTTGCGCAGCATCTTCCAGGCCCATTTCTTCTAATACTGCCTTTTCAAATGAATCACTCGAAGCACTTATGTCTTAATTAGTTGAAAAAATCTTCTGGCTATTATAAAAGAGGAACTAGCTAACAATAAGGAAGATTTAAACACTACCATGCAGAATCTATCCAGTAAATTGGACACACTCCCTGATCGTCAGAAAGCCACAGATGAGTCTGTGGATCTTATCAAGACTCGACTGGATACTGTGGAAGCAACGTTATCAGACATGAAAAATGTCAGCTCATCTGCTAAAACAAACCAAGTTGTAACTGAAGTCCTGAATCGTCAGCTCAGAGTGAAAATCATGATTTTTTATGGAATTCCTCAATCTAATGTAACCACAGCCGAGTTAAGAGTTGCTAATGAGAGGACCAAACTAACCGACATTTTTTTCACAGCTGAAATGTCACTGGAAGGATTGAAAATTTACAAGGTGGGCAAAAAAACTCACTAGGAACCTCGGCAACATTGAAGTCGTCTTCTTCGACGCTGGCTCAGCCTCAAAACTACTGCGTAACAAATCTAAATATGATGGCCCGTACAGATTCCATGCTGACCAGACTGTGATGCAGAGAGAACAGTTCAAAAAGCTAAATTCAGAACTACAAGAGCTTCGGAATAAAGGATAGGTTGATAGCACTATCCGTTTTTCAATGGTGTTCTAAAAATGATTAATGTCCAACCTACTAAAAGTCCACCAAATGCAAAAAAGTAAGGAAAGTTTCACCTGGGTCACCAACTTCCACGACTACCAGTATATCCGTTTACTACCAAAATGTGCGAGGACTAAAACCGAAACTGCGGGAACTAGGAAACGCCATCTCAGTCTCATCTATTCGGTGGGATGTCATCGTATTTACGGTACCAGCGCCCTTGAATAGGGCGAGGGTGTACTAATAGTCGTATGTAATGAACTACGTTGTAATTTTATACTTACCTCAGAAAATAGTGTTGAACAGATTTTTGTTGAAGTTCAAATTTCTCATACTGAATACATAGTTAGCTCTACTTGTATTCCCCCCGCTTTGTCGCATGAAGTTTACCTAAGGCACTGTACCAAAATCAGAACCATCGCTATTAGATGTCCCCACGCTAAACTCTTACGTTTAGGTGACTACAATTTGCCTGGGATCTCATGGTCAAATGACGAACTACGTGTCTCAATGGAATCAGGACCCTCAGTTAGTGGCCCGACACTCAATGCAGCCGAAATTATTGTGACCACTTACGGTTTCCTAAACCTTAAACAATTAAATGAAGTATCAAATAGTCTAGGCAGAGTTTTAGATTTAGTATTTTCTGATATCCAAGAACTGTCTATACAGGTTGCAATTGATCCCTTAGTTCGCTGTGATGTATTTCATCCTCCCCTGAATATTTATATTTCTATTAGTCTTCCAGGAGAACATCCGCCTGCTGTGGATTCATTTTTTATATTAGGCCCTGATAAAGAAAATATGCAAAAGCGATTCACGAGTATCTAGGTGAGGTTAAATGGACAACAGAACTACGAAATGACGACATTGAGACATCTATCGAGCACTTTTACTATTAAATAAACTTTGAGATCGAAAAATATTAGAGTATGTAACTTTGGTCGATAATGTAGATTCCCATTATTCACAGTATGTGTGATTGGATTTCTCAACGGATCGATAATTACTATCTCCGATGATAATAGAGATTCCTATTGAAAAATATTTTCCTCGCAGAAAAATTTTCTCATCCACGTATCACAGATGGTTTAATCTAGAGCTAAAAAAACTAAGTCGATTGAAAAAAATAGCACATAAGAAATTTAAGCAAACGCAAACTTTAACGAATGATGAGGCTTTTTCATCCCTTAGATCTAGATGCAAAAAATTGAGTGAAACATTGTACTCCGAGTATTCAATCAGAATTAAGTATGATCTAAAAAATAATGCAGTGACCTTTTGGCGCTTCGTTAACAACAAAGTCCTAAAACAACTGTCCCAACAGTCGGAACTCATAATAACGTACAAACAAGCAATGGAAATGAAATCGCTCACATTTTTTCAGATTATTTTAAATCAGTTCATACTATTGGTGATTTTCTTTACTGCCTAAATGATCTCGAAAATAATAATGAATTATCGACAATGCAATTAACTTCACAACAAATCTCTGATAAGATAAAGATCCTTGACCCGCATGAAAGCGCGAAATCAGATGGTGTGCCTCCTCGGTTTTTTTATAGAACGTGAATCTGTTATCGTTGAACCTCAGCGGTTGATATACAATCAATAGTTAAGAACCGGAGTTTTTCTGAAGCGCTGGAAGGTTGCCATAGTTACCCCGATACGTAAGGCTGGTACCCGACAACATGTAAGCAACTGTAGAACGATATCCATATTAAATGTAGTCTCTAAGATAATAGATAACATATTCGCAGATTTCCTCCAAAGTTCGTTCAGAAATATTTTGGCAGATAAGCAACATGGTTTCCGATCTCGTAGATCCACAGTAACTAACGTCGCAGTTTACAGACAATATATCACAAGCTGTATGGACTCAGGTAATCAGGGAGATGCTATTCATACAGATCTCGCTAAAGCCTTCGATCGGGTTAATCATGATCTACTTCTGTCGAAATTAAAAGCTTACGGTGTTACAGGACCTTTGTTAAATTGGTTCAGCAGCTACCTGAAGGAGAGATGACAATATGTAAAAGTAGGAGGATTCGAATCTTATAGTTACTGCCCCAGGTCGGGAGTCCCCCAGGGCTCGCACCTGGGGCCGATACTGTTCATCATATCGATGACATCACTCAAGTAATAACTGTCGGGAAACTCTTGCTCTATGCTGACGACCTGAAATTATTTTCTATGGTAAGCTCAACTGAGGATGCTCAACTAATACAAAGGGATTCAGGTAGTATCAGTCAATGGTTTCAAATAAATGGAATGTCTTTTAATATCTTAGTTTCGTGCAAATCTACAATTATAGAATATCAGTATCACACAAATGGATCTCCCCTCCAGATAACTGCAAGCATAAATGATTTAGGCATAATGTTTAGCGGTGATCTTACTTTTACAGAACAAATTAGTAGCGCGGTCCTTAAAGCCTCGAAAATACTCGGACTTATACTCTGAGCCTCCAAAGACTTCCGCCAAATAAAAACATTGAAAACGCTTTTTGTGTCCTTAGTGCGACCCATGCTAGAATACGCTTATGTGATATGGGCCTTGTATCAAAAAGTCCATAAGGTTCCTTAGACAATAGAAGAACTCTTGCACGTCTCATATTTTTACATAAAATAATGAATGGTCACATTGACCTGCAATTCAAGAGCGTTAGTACAATAAAAAGTTCATTGTTAGTGATTTCAAGCTTTTCAATTTCCTCATCTTCCAAGATCCGCAGGAAGATAGAGACATCAATATTGATTTCCCGATAATTTGGAAACATAAAGAGCAAAATTCATACGACTTTTCTGAATTGGCTTAATACCATTTTTATTTGACACAATGCAAAAATGATGGGATCTATTTAGTCTGAAATTGGGAATTGAAAATAATTTTTTTATATTCCAATCTCACTTTCTATTTACTATTTTTAACATTCTTAACTCACTGAAGAAGAAAAAATCTCTGAATGCTAACAATTCATTTCTCAACAATAAATTTTTAATCAGGCTAATTTAAAAAAGTTGTTTTTACCAATTTTGGAGAACAGCTGGCTTATAATTTTGTTTTTGATTTTCAATATACTTTATTATTGCTTTTTAACAGCAAGTCTAAAATATTTAGCAAATGTGCGTCCACGCATGTGCACATAGAATTGTTTAAGGTTTCAGTGTTACAAACATTTTGAAATTTTACCTCTCAGGTGCCTGGCGTACCTATCGCACAATAAATGACGTCCTCCTTTGTTGATCAGGCAAAGTGATCCTCACCCACTCTGGCATTCGGCAGCCTCCCCATCAGGCCGTAGGAGAGAGGATACGGCCAGACTAGGGTGAACGGAGCGATCCCTCTGAGGTCTTCAGTTAGATGCACAGATTCGAAGCACTGCCTTGGTGTGTTATGTAAGTGTATGTGTGTGTGTGTGTGTGTGTGTTCGTTACTCGAAATTGGACAGCGACCGCCGAGCAAGAGTCCCCCGTACGAACCTCAAGCGCAAAGAGATCGCTGCCTCATTCTCGAGTCTTCTCAAAATCGGCTTCGACCCCCAAGGTTAAGCCCTCGAAAGAGCCCATTTATTCTTGGTAAGGCACCAGCTTTTTCTGAAGGGACCTACAGTTTAAGGTGGGTTCCGAGCCACCGAAGCCCCGGTAGAAGTACATAGAAAAATTTACATTGTTACCCCGGCTCAGGGATCGAACCCCAAACCTCATGCATGGAAGTCTGACGCGCTATCGGCTGAACCACCGAGGCTTCTTTCTAAACAAGGTCAACGAAAATTTTAAAACTTTATTAAAAAATACTTTGATGTACATTATGTTAGTGTTATTCAAAAAATATATTAAATAATGAAAGCGGATGAAATGTCTGTACTTAAATTTTACAAAAGGTCAATTTTATGCTGTCTATACAATCTTGCAAAAAATGAATTCGAATATTGTTTTTTTTTTAGATGTTGCAATTTTAATTTTCTTTTCTGACTTTTAGCACACCCTAATGGTTCAAGCCATTTTTTTTAAAGCCTTTCGGTAAACTCATTTTTTTGATTACGAAAAAATATGGATGAACTGTTTTAATGCGTAAATCCAAGAGCTAAATCCTTTAAATTAGTTGAAAATTATAGCATTTATCACAAAAAATTAAAATGTCTTATATGGCGCCTCTAAACTAAAGTGATAAAAATCTGATAATGAATTGTTACTGCTTTTTCGAAGGATTTCGGTATCGGAATTAAGGGGGAGGGGCAACAGAAAAAATAATATGCAGGTTTAATTTCTATCTGATAGTGTAAAATAATAATAAAGTGAAAAATATTAATCTATTTCAGATTATCAAATTTAGAGAGCAATGTCTAGTATAATTGACAACCTACATTTTTTCTTTCCTTCTGAAAAAGTAAAATAGAAGGTAGATAAACATTTGTAAAAATTGTTTCTGTTCATTAAATCTATGAGGATCTTGAGAAATTTGGCATTCATTGGCGTGAAGTTTATTTTTAACCTTTATGGCATTTTTTTATTGTGTGACGACTTTCAGATTATTTCCATCTTTTACGACACCTTTAAAGCTTCACTATTCAATCTTGCTCCAAACTTTTAACTTTTTGTTAAGAGTACTACATATATATGTCACTCTTTACGAATACTATATGATAAATTACCTCTTTAGAAGAAAATAAAATAAATCATTGAGTGGTGATATGTTCCTTGCCACACTTTGGGATTAAACAAGCTTCTGTCCATGAAAATTAAATTTTGTTTAAGCGCATTTCACTTTGTTCGCTAGTTATTTTTATTATATATTGTAAATTATTTTGCATCGGAAAAAGAAAACCTTAAAATTTAGATGGTTACATATTATTACTTTGTATTACATATATATTTTTTTATTATTTTACTATTATATCTTCCGTATAATAAAATTTTTATTTTAAAAACATAATTATTATTGTATTAATTTACTCTATCGATCAATAAAATTGTTTATTAGTAGAGCGAAACTGAATCCCATGTTTTAATTGCTGAGAATCCGCACGTTCTAATTTTAATATGTTTGCACTTTATTGGATTTACAATGACATTTGTATACTTTATAGTTTCATCAAACACTAATTGATCGATTTAATCAAGTAATTAGATGAATATTACGCGATTAGAAAAATATTGGAGAAAACTTATAGCTTTATATATATATATGACCACCCATCTCACGGTTGTGAGACGTGGCCATGAGTGGGACTTACCGCGGTTCTACTGGGAGCCGGTGTCATTTTTTAGATGGCAGTTGCTCCCAGTGGGACCCTGCGGTGGTTGTTAACCTTATTTTTTAATTATATATATATTGTATATTTTGTCTGATGAAAAAATGGTGTATTGAAAATAATAGAATATTCCTCACTTTTACGTTGAAATGAGAAAATCTGAATTTTCTTCTATTCAAGCATTCGGGTGAGTGGGCTGGCATGCCTGCGATCTTACGATTAGTATCCATTGTCCTTCCAATCCCTTTGTACCCATTTGTAGATCTTTTTTTAAATAGCTCTAATTTCTAAAGCTTGTAATTTAAATTGATTCAGTCTTGAAAACTCTTAATTTAAACTCCTTGACAATTTCGAACATTTTACCATTTTGAATATTTTAAAAGTGAAATTGCACTGCAATTTTTAATGTTTGAATTTGCATTTTTTCGTCTGGAAACATTCTCTATAAATGTAAAATTATCTAACTCTAATGCTTTCAATTTGAAATAAAATATTTTCGCACACAAAACTCGAAATTTATCAAATTCGAACGCTCTAATTTGGAAATGGACTAAAGTTACTATATTCCATATTATTCATTTTTTAAAACGTTTTCAATTTGAAGTCGTTAACGTTCAGGTGTTTCAATTAAAAGCTATAGTACAATTAGGCTCATTTCATGCAGTAATGTAAGAATTATGTTTAATCACAAAATTAATCAATAATTTAACAATAAACATGGTTTTAAGTAGTCTTTGTAGCAAAATATTTTAATTTGACGTTTTGTCAGAGTTAGATTTCCCTCAATTTTCTAAATTGGCGTAAATATCCCTAAAAATAATATATCTTTGATCATATTTTGTAATATATGAAAATTTAAATGTTTAAAACCAGTGAAGATGAACAAATTCAAAATTTTCGCAGTTTCACGTAGAAAAAAAATCGTTTTTAAAGTCAAAACAGCTTGAGAATGAACAATAACACTGAATGCTAAGATTCACTCAAAAAATTCGTGGAACATTTCATATTTTATATTTTATAATTATAACTATGGTGAATTGTTAATAAAAATATTTATTAATACATTTTTAGTAATATTTTTGAGTAACTTAGACTCTCAGCTTAGTCTCAAGCTGTTTTAATGGAAAGAACAATTTCATTCTACTTTAAACTGCCAAAATATGGAATTTGTTCATCTAATTTGTTTATAAAGCTTTAAATTTTTATATTTTACCAAATATTATGAAGCCTATATAATTTTGAGAAATATTTGCATCAATCCATGTAATTTTTGGAAAATTCGTCTTTTTAGTTGAAAATTAATCTTGGTTGAACATTCATTTCTTTGATTCAAAATTCAACTATTTGGTTGAAAACGCACGTTCAAAATTGAAAATTTATCTTTTTTAGTTGAAAATTCCACTATTTCGTGAAAAATTCATCTGCTTGCTTGAAAATTTATCTATTTTATTGAAAATTAATTTTTCAACTGAAAATTTAACTATCCTATTTTAAGTTCAAAATGTCAAAAATGTAATAGTTGACATTTCACTCAAGAAAAAAATATCCATTTAAATCAAAAATAGTCAAATTGTTCCGAAAAGGTAGAATTTCTTCCAAAACATGTGAATCCTCAATCAAAACAGATAAATTTGCAACCAAACAGTTATTTGCATTTTTAACCAATAATATGAGTTTTCTATGAATTAGCTGCATTTTCAACCAAATAGTTAAATTTTCAACAAAAACAGTTGATATGATGTTAGTCCGCATTTTATTTGGTTGATTTTTAGTTTCTTTTTCTTTTTTTAGTTTCTACAAATTCTTATCTGAATAGTAAACTAAAATAACGCTTGAGTAGGATTTGAAATTGAAAAAGACGAGAGTTTAATTATGAACCTTATTTTGAAATTGAAAATAGTTTATGAAGTTTCAATCGGACTAATTACTAAGGCTTTGGAATTGAAAAAGTTGAATTTTTAACA
>JAABKJ010010072.1:0-11054 GCA_011634705.1 Andricus grossulariae
CTCTGTACCTGAATTAAGCCCTGATGATTTGAGGAAAGCAAAAGTTTGCTCCTTCGACAAGGACTGTTTTTCGACATATATAGCTGCTACCTTGTGGGTATGTCTGTTCCTCTCTGCAGGCGGACCGCTGTTTCTTATCGTGATCGGGTTTTGTCTCTCGAGCGGTGGCCATCATGAACGCTGATGCCACTGCATGCAAATACGGTTTTGTTCTTCTCCGCTGCATCTTACTAGCCATTTTGTCGGGTATTGTTATCTCGTTTCGGGCCAATTCAAGCCCAATAAATTTATATTTATTCATTGACTTAGGTCTATGAGTAGATATGTGCACTACTATTTGGATAGTGTAGGATTTGTGACAGGTTTAGCTAACAAAATCTTGAAAAAAAGGTCGCCTTGTGTCTCCTCCCTTTTTAAAATATTTCATCGTCCTCGATGAAAATGGAGGTCTGTTTTTTATGCCATTCGGATGTTAGTTACTGGCATGCATTTCTGCGATGTTGGTATGACTTGATTATTGCTGCATGGTATTCCCCGCGTATTGTCACTAGATGATATTTGCATTTCTTCCTCATTATGGTTGTTGATTTGTGGTGCAGGTTTTATTTTTGAAGTTTTACATGTTTTCATTATTAATTTTCTTCCACGGCATATTGCCATTAGTGATATTAATATAATTATTCCAAAGGATGTTCCAATCATGATGTGTGTTTTATTCCTGTTATGGTGTTGTTGTTGTTCGAATTCTAAGAATTTATTTTCAATCTCTTCTAGTGAATGTCTGTTTTTAAATTCTTTTCAAAAATTTGCTGGTTGTGTTTGTAAATCATATTCTTGTATGAATGTGGTTTTTGAAAATTTATGTATTACCGATTATATGTTAGTTATATTTAGTGAGAATTCGGGATTTTATATGTATTCTACTTTATTTTTATTTATTTCTATTTCTGTCAGCGTAGTATCTTTTGTCCTTGCTGTATATCCATTCCCTAATCGAAGTGTTCCGGAATTGGAGATGTATTCTTTTTTCATTCTCTTGTTGGGAAAGTTGATGCTGATAGGTTCTGGTTTGTTCGTGGAATACAACTATGATTGGAGAGAAGGTATTTGTAGCCAAAACGTGTCTGTTTGTAGTGTGATTCTTATATCACATTTTTGTAATGCTGTAATGGATGGGCTGATTAACGTAATGACTTCACAGAATGTACTGGTTGAAGTGACATATATGGGTTGGTTTGCTTCACATATAGTGTTGTATGTGGTTTTTATACAAGAATTTTGATATTCTTGATTGGATAAGAAGAATTTTTATCATAAAAAGGTAAGGCTACATACGGTTGTTCAGGTAGTATGTATGCGGTTCCAGTTCTGTTTCCAATCAAACTTTGGTGTACCGGGTACGGATGTATTTTATATAGTTGGTAAATATCTCTATGCAAATGGGGGATGTCTATTGATATCAATAGTTTGTTCACTTTATATCCAATGTCTGCTTTTCCGATTTGGTGTAAATCTTCGGCTTTAATAGTTTTACTGGGTAATGGAAATTCATATTCGACTAGTTCTTTGCGTATTTCCGTTAAAATATGTTGCAATTGATTATTGGTTATCAGAGCTGGATGTACTTTTCTTTATCTAGAATTTTCTATTATTTTGAAAAATTGTAGCAAGGTATCAAGCAAATGATCGAACTTTGCAAATTTTTCATTGTTTTTTCCAATAATGATTGCGTTTGTTGTATTTCCTTAGTTCTTGTGCAGAATTCTTCATGTATTTCGTCTATTTATCTGGTACAGATTTCATTAATCATGTCAGAGTATTCTTCTCCACCTTCTCAGGTTAGAAGTCCAACCACTGGTCCCAAAATAGATCATATGAATCCCAGCATTGGTACTCGACATTTTTTCATTGTTCCAGGTGGAGATTTACTTTCTGGTTTTTGATGTTGGATTTCGGATGATAGTCTATTCAAATTCTCGTTTTCGCTCTCTATTTTTTAAAGCTCAATGCTTAAAGTATCCAATTTTACTTCATCCCTGCAGTCTTCCTTCATTAGTCTCTCCGTGCACCTCAGGTAGTTGTTATTGATGTCTCGTTTCATGTCCTTGGTATTGAAATTCTGGGTCAAGTTTCCCGTGTCCAAAAACATCAGGATCCTCCAGTAATTCTGCGTCAGTTGAATGGAATCCAGTTTTTCGTAGAATAGTCCGGAGTTTTCTCGTAAAGGTTTTATATCAAACTGCATTCGACTTCCTAGGGTGATTGGTAACAGGAGGAATAGTACCAATTTCGTCTTGATGAACCTTGACGTTGAGTAGAACCAGTCCATCTGCGCGTTGAAAAGTATTTTAATAAAATTTATATTGTTTACTTAATTTTAACTCAATTTTCTTTTTGATAGAAAAACTAAAGGAAAGAAGGCAACCTCCGAATCCTCTTCCTTTTCTTTCTATCGTTTTCCTTTATTTTATTTTTGTTTTTCTGATGATGTTATGAAAAGAAGGGGTAAGAAGGCAACTTCCAAGCCTCTTCCTTCTCTTGTTTTTGTTTTATTATTTATCTCTCTCTTTGCATATCATCACATATTATTTGTATTTGGTTACAGTTGAAATGGTATTTAAGGTTATACGAAGTATAAATGTATCTAGGTAATATGTAATAATGTAATAAGATTATAAATAGATAATTTTACCCTTAGCTATCAGTAAAATTTTCTTAACTTAATATTGCCATAATTATGTTTAAAATGATTACATTATAATTGCCTGTAAATCAGTTTTTGCAAAAGTATTTATTACTATATTAGCCCCAAAATTCTTCCTCTGTAACTTCCTGTTGCTCAGGAAGATGTTTGTTTCTTTTTATGTTTTTATTACAGGATTTCATTACATGCCTTCTCGAATAACAATATTCGCATGCATTTTCCCACTTACATAGTTTGATTAATATTTTAGTTTCATTATCTAAGCAGATTACGTAATTATTTTCCGATTCATTAACATTATTTTCTTTGGGAAAATAATATACGTTTTCTAGCTCTTTAAGGGTTTTCTTGGCCGCAGAATGTTCTGCAAATTGAACTATTGGTTCCCCATCACTAATTTTTAAGAATAAGTTTCCGCGGTTATAATCTTCTACTACACATTTTACATAAAATAGTCTATCATGCAGGGGTCCTTCTGTTCGGTGTATGCTAAATATGGGTTTGGAAAAATCTTATTCGGATGCCAACTCTACTTAGTCAATATTATTGACTCAGCCACCCTGTAGAAGGAAATATTGTGTTATTTATTACACATAGGCAATTTTTAATTTATCAAAGTATTTTTCAAATCGTTTTCCGTTTGTGGTCTCTAAAATAGCAGTGTGTTTATCTGATATTTCGCTAATTGTGTGGGGCCCATGGCTTTTACTGTCTACTTTGTTAGTTTTTGTTTCTCTTTTCATATATACTTTGTCTCCTACTTTTCCAAGAACAGGGTTCAATTTTCTGTCATATAGTTGTTCAGATTGGTATTTGACATTTATTAAATATCTTGCCGCTATATTTTTTATTTCGGATAGGCGTAGTATCAAATGTTTGAAGTAAGAGCCGTATGTTTCCAACTTTTCGTCTGAAGGAAAGGAACTAGGGGTACGTGCTGCTTTTCCGAATATTCTCTCAAAAGGTGTGAACTTTTTTGCTTCATGAATTGAGGTATTACAGGAAAATATGGCAAAGGGTAGTAGCCTATTCCAATCATCATCATAGGCAACGTAGGATCGGACGTAGTCGACCAATACTGCATGACTCCTTTCTAAAGATCCATTTGGTTGAGGTATATATCCAGGAGTAGTTATTTGAGTAATTCTGAATATTTTAGGTGCACCGTATTGTTAAATTAAGTTTTTAGCTAGAGCATGTGCTATTGTTGTTGCGGTTATGTCTGGTATTGCTACAGCAATGCAATATTTCGATAAATTATCCTACATAGTCAGGATGTGTCGATTTCCATCAACACCCCTGGCCACATTAATCTTTCACGTATTCTTCCAGACGTTTTATTAACTCCTTTGTGTCCTCATATTTTGCTCTCATGATTTTCTATTATTATCTGATATAACGTCCACGGGGAGTTATTAAGACCTGACCAATTTTTAGACGTTTCTGTTCAATCTCTGTCGGATCAATCGCTTTTATGTCTAGTAGCAAGCGCCATATAGGAGTGGTAACTCACAATCTTCATTATCTTCATTATTAGTATAGAAGTGAAGAGCCCGTGAGAAAAGTTCAGATTGGATTTAGTATCTGTTGTGCATTTTTTAATTTTATTCATAAATGGAAAATCAATGATTACCTTAAAGAGTTGACTTTTGTTTAAAATGAAATGATAATTGTGTTTATCAGACACAATAAAATTTGTCATAATGAAAATGAAAACGTCTGACCGCAAATGCACATTTACCATTAACAAGTAGTTGCCTGCGTTGTTCAGTAAAGAAGGTAGTAAAGATTAGATCATTACATTATGACGAGCAGTGAATGCATGAGTTCGCGCATTATGAAAGGCTCTGTAGCTACAGTTCAAACTGTTACAAACTAGATGAAATAGCGATATTAATTCAAAAATTGTATGATCTGAGACGCGCTTAGTTGAAATACAGATTTTGAAATTAAAATTGGAAATCCTGTATTTAATTGAATGTTTGATGTAACGATTCTGAATAAAATTTACAAAAACTTATTGCCTTCTTATGGTAAATGGTACTTTCTGAACCTCTGAATATCATTTTACTTTCTTAAAAACGCATTTAGTTTTTTGTGGATTTGAACAAATTTGCGAGCGATATGCATGAAAATTGAAAAAAAAAATGTTGGACCACATTATTCCACGTAGACTTTGGGGAGGCCACCCGCGCCCCCCTTCGTGGAAAATCGTGGGCTTTTTCCATACAGATATTTCAGGAGATTTCAAGTGACTTCAAATGAATTCAGGTGATTTCAAGTGACTTCAGGATAATTCACGTGACTTCATGTCAATTCAAATGAGTTCAGATATTTCAGCAGATTTCAAGAGAATTCAAGTGTCTTCAAATGAATTCAAGTAACTTCAAATGACTTCAAGAGACTTCAGATGTTTCAGGAGACTTCAGGAGACTTCATTACATGTGTACACCTGAGTTCACGAGTTTTCAACCCTTGGGTTGCTTAGGACATTTCTATAATTAATAAACTGTTTACTTTATTTTCGATTACGAGTTATCTATTTCATGGACCTGTTTCCCTTCATAATTCGAGATTCCGTAGGGTTATTCTTAGTAGAAAATATAACGTTCATAATATGTTAACTATATTTAGGATTTTACCACACTTTTATGATACGAATGTAAGGCATAATTGCAATTCTGGTATGGGAATGTGATATTACAATACGTATCGTCGTGGTAAACTTCGTTTTCTCGAGTGAGTTTATTTTATCACAAGATTTCGGTGACGGTTCCTTAAGTAAGGAGATCAAAGCTGCAACAACATTTCTTTTCAACTCGAAGTTTTAACTCACAAATATAAGGAAAACTTGACACTTTAAAGATCGCTGCGAAAAGAGAGCGAGCTTCATCTCGAGATTCATCTCGATAGCTTGGTATTCTTCTCGAACTCAATTCGTGATTTTGATTGCTCGAAACCTTGATAATTTCCAGTAGGAGACGTGACGGAGGCTCGACAAGGATCTTAGGACAAATGTTCCCAGTGGGCAAAGAATTAATGGATGTCTTTACGACATTTTTAGACATCTTTACGACCTTGAAAAGATGCCGTATTTCCGTGTCGTAAAGATGACGTATAGACATCTTTGCAATATTAAAATGTCTTAAAGTTATCTTGAAGATATCTTTATGACATGAACATAGGACGTATTTTCGGAATCGTAAGATTGTCGTAAGGATGTCATAAAGACGTCATGCATTTTCTTTACCACTGGTGTGCGAGCGCTACCATAGTCGTAAAATTCAAATTCAAATACATTAATTTTATAATCGCCTTTAACAATTAAAATTAAAATCGTAGTCCTTACTCTTCGTACAAGATTTATATACAACATTGTTTAGTAGGCTCAAGGGTAACTAATGACAACCCTGCTTAAAATTACGGATAGGATCCGATACAGTCAGATATAAAACCGGATAGCCCACGTCGGATTTTATTCCGTCTCTATACGGATCTCTTTCGGTTTGTAAAATCTTGAACGGAAAACTAGCGACTCCATCCGGATTTTAATCTGGATGACATATGGAAAATAGCATTTTATCTAGCCCTATGCGGAACTTTGTCGAAACTGAAGTTAGAAGACTCTTTCCATCTAAGTCCAACAACCGTTTTCTATCTGGATCTATACGGCTTTGGAGCGAACATCGGAAACAGAAAACTGAATTATTTGCCCGAAGGAATCTATTATGCGGCCCTATCAGGAACTATGTCGGAACTTACATTAGAAGTCTGTTTTCGTTTAAGTCTAAAAACGGTTTTCTATTTGGATCTATCCGGCTTTAAAGCGAACATCGGAAATAGAAAGTTGAATTATTTGTCCGACGGAATCTTATGCGGCCCTATCTGGAATTATGTCGGAACTTACATCAGAAAACTGTTTTCGTTTGTCTAAAAACGGGTTACTATCTAGATCTATCAGACTTTGAAGCGAACTTTGGAAACAAAAAAAAAGAATTATTTGGCAGATGGAATCTTATGCGATCCTATGCGGAACATTTTCGGAACATAAGTTAGAAAATTCTTATCGTGTAAATTCGATTATGGGTTTTTATCTGTATCTATCCTGCTTTGAAGCGAACATCAGAAACAGATAATGTAATTATTTACCCAACGGAATCTTATGTGGCTCTATCTGGAAATATGTCGGAGCTTACATTAGAAGACTGTTTTTTTAGGTCTAAAAACGGTTTTCTATCTTGATCTAACCGGCTTTAAAGCGGGCATCTGAAACAGAAAACTGAATTATTTGGCCGACAAAATCTTATGTGGTCCTATCTGGAAATATGTCGGAACTTACATTAAACGGAGAAAAACGGAGTAATATATGTTATGAATAGTGCTGTATTACATTATAGATTATTATGGTATAGTGACTTTTGCTCAAGTACAGGTAACCTTTCCAAACTGTTCAGTTCTGATTACTAGATCACATCATTCCTATATCTATAAATGAGAGTTTAATAGACTAATACAATTAAATGTGATATAGATCTTACTTTGATTCATTTCAATACAGTACCTTTTGTAAAAGACACCTATTTAGTAAATCCTATTGAAAATATATTACTATGTATAGTTAAGACTAGAGTAAAAATAAGATGCGTCATTCAATGTCAAATATATGACGCGCTTAGAGACGCTGTTATTAGCCAATAACGTTGAGTCTATGCTCTCAGTACCAGAAAGCTACCACCAATATCTGTCTGTAGCCATGTCTGCTGTCTTCTTTTTTTTTACATGCCTAACCTCTTATTCTTTTTAAAACTTTTTTGTTACCATATTCCTCTTCCTAAAAGTTTTTAAATACTGTAAAATAATAATATACTTTTTTTCAAAGAAAAAAGTCTCAAATGAATCTAGTTACCACGTTGTTCGCATCAAAATACCGTAATCAAATTCCAACATAAAATGTTCAATCTTTATTTTCTACCAAAAGCCACTTTTATAACTTTTACAACAGTTACTGTGCAATACCGCCATATTAAATCTTTATTTTCCCGGAACAGAAAAAGTTTTTTCTATGAAAACTTTTTTATTCTTATTCAGCCTCTCCATATTTCGGGAGAAAGTTTTTATTATTTAAAAAAATGGAAAAATAGATTTTTAGTCGCTATCTAAAAACGATTTTCAAGACCCATGAAAATAGAACCGCCAAATTCTTGAATGATTTACTCGAAATTGGTTAACTTTTTCTAGGCAAAACTCATTTTCTCCCAATTAAGCAACTCAATATCTCGGAAGCAAATTTTTATTGTTTGTTTAAACTGAGAATTGCACTTTTTATCGTGATCATCAACCGAGCCTGTTTTATTTTGAGGTTCCTGTCACTTTGAGATTGTAAACTTCCACTTTTTATTTCTCGGAACTGGAAACTTTTTTTATCTATACTTTTTTGGCCTCAATTCAGAAACACTTCAGCTCGGGAGAAAACTTTTATTTTTAACATTAAGTGGTGGTTTCGATTTTACAGAATGTTATTTTGCTCTCCTAAAAAATTTCTATTTTTTTGCTTCTCTCATACTGTATACTGCAACCCTTCAAATATTGTTCCAGAAATAAAATAAAAAAATTATGTAAAGAAAAAACATCATTTACTCCACTTACCTATGTTTGTAATTTATTATATTACTATACTATTTATCATATTATATAATGTGCATTCTTAAATTTGATAAAAATGTATAAATAATCACTAGCTCTTAGCCAAATTTTATAAAAGCTTTATTATTTGAAATTTTTCATTTTTAAGACTCCTAATTTTAGCTAGCCTTCAATTTGATGTTCAAATTCAACTTTAAAGTTTGAATATTAATTTCAGGTTTAAGTATTTTTTATCTGGAACAATTTTTTTAACTGAAATGTTCCAATAAATTATTGTTACTAAAATTAAAATATTGTTTACTTTAATACATCTGCAAGTAATAAATCCTTTAAATCTTAGAGCTTTACAATTTGAACAGAAATCACAAATTAAAAGAATATTTAAATTAAACATTTATCTACTAAAATTTAAATAAATTAAATTTAAATATTATTATTACACATTTTAAAAACAACCTATTTATATAAATTGTGTAAAACGAAAAAATATTCCTACGTTGGCCCTGGCTTTTCAGCGAAAAAGCTTGGTTGAGGTTTTGTCGACAAAATCCAAGCGATAAATTAGCGTAATTAGCTAGAGCGTGTGGTTTAGATTTAGTTTGTTTAGGCAGGGTTCGAATCACCAGAGGGGGCGATTTTTCATAGCGTTGTGTGTGCGATTATGTTTTTGAGTGTCCGTGTGTTCAATTGCCTAATTTCAAAAATAAATTAGGTGCAATTATTATAAATAAAACATTTTTTTTTTAAATTTATTTATCTGTTTTAAGCTGCTGTAATGAATAGGGGAATATGGGACGTGAAAATATTCCGCATAGAGCCAGATAAAGAACCAGATAATCCAAATTTATTACACCGTATAAGAATCCGTATATAGCCCGACAAAATACCACATAGGGAAATATGTATAGCGGAAATATTCCACATAGAGCTAGATAAAGAACCAGATAGGCCAAATAAAATAGGGCTGGACAACGAAAATATTTCGTATACAACCAAATAAAAAACCGGATAGAAAAAATTGTATACGCCGACCAAGTTCCGCATAGAGCCAGATTTAAAACCAGACACAAAAACCGTATAAGTATCTGAATAGAATCCGATGAAACCCGTATAGGGCTTTACTGGATACCGAAAGTATTTCGTATACAACCGGTAGAAAAAACCAGATAGAAAATGTCGTATACACCGACCAAGTTCTGCATAGAACCAGATTTAAAACCAGACACAAATACCGTATAAAAATCCAGATAGATGCGAACAAATTCCGAATCCTATCCGTCTCTATTGGATCCTATCTGTCATTTTAAGCAGGGTTGGTATTGAAACAGACGTATTTTCGTTGCCTTGTTTTTATAATTTAAAAAAAGTGCGCACCCTATAAAAAAAATTTTTTATTTTAAATGTATTTTTGTAACAAAAGTTTATAACTAATTCGTAGATCCTTTTTTGGTTCAACAACTTTTGTCTTCTCATTTCTTTCGTCTCTTGTGTGGTTTTTCCAAAAATTTATTTATTTTATTTTTAATGCTAGTTTTTACGATTAAAACAAAAACTGCGCCTCCTATCAAAAAGTGATTAATGAGAAATTTGTAGATAATTTTTGAGTGCATAATTTTTGTGAATTATCTTTTTTCGTATGTTGCATAGTTTGACTGCAAAATGTTGTTTTTGATTTTTAATTATTTTTTATGCGATCAAAATTAAAATTTTCGATTTTTCAACAAAATTCAAAAAGTTGTTATGATAATCTTGTAGAGTGTTCAAAAAGCAACGTTTTTATTTTCTTGACTTTTTTTATATCGTGCGTTGTTTTGCTTGAAATTTTTATTTTCGTTTTCTTTTTATTTTGTAAATGCTATAACTCTGGTAATTTTTTTCAACAAAAAAGTCAATTGGATAAATTATTCGCTTTTTTGAGTACTAGCAATAATAGTACATAGAATTTTTAAATCTTGAAAAAACTGGTCTCAAAAGTTTCGAAAATGCTCTAACTTTTTGAATTTTCATCCAAAATGGCTGGCTAACGAACATGGCACACACGCAGACACATTCGTGAAAACCTGTTTTTCGGGTCCGGAATGCATCAAAACGTGGACATTTGTTACGTGCCGCGAGAAAACAGACCTTAGGGTAAAGAAATCGATTTCCAGGGTTTTGATGCTATCTGTCTAGTTTATAAATCGTTCTTTTATATTAAAAAAGAATTGAATTTTCATCTGAAAAATTAGAATTGTTAGTAAGCTGCAAAGTGAGGCGTGAATCACCTATTTCGACGCATGTGGATGGCCAGAGAAATCCACTCCCACCGCGCATATTTCCGTTCTGCGTCCGTGTGAGTCGAGAGTTCGCCTGACTCGCTGAATGCGGAGCGAAAAGATACAGTCGTAAGTGGAGGGGATGGATTCCAGAGATTGTTCCCACTCTCTGAGGTTTGACTTGGACCGTTTCGGCGATCGCTTCTACTGAAAAATTCGCCCACTATCCCAAAGTTCCCTTTTCTCGCAGCACGTTACATTTGACAAAACCGGGAGTGGGGGGGGGGTCAAATTGTGCACAAATCTAATACCTTCTCTTATGAGAATGTAAAAATTGAAGTCAATTTTCCGTACCAGTTTTCTGCGTTGCTATTCCAAGAGGACACGAAGGGATTTATTCCACGCATCACAATGGGGGGGGGGGGGCTACGAGTTTCTTACTGGGAACATAA
>JAABKJ010010073.1:0-11054 GCA_011634705.1 Andricus grossulariae
GGTAGGACAACTTGGCGCAGATGCACTTTTTGGAAAACACATTAATTAACTGTTTTAATGAACTTCAATTAAACTATCTCCATGTATAGATTATTGTTAAGATATTGGCCTAAACAAATTATATTTTTTTACAATATTTTACTTTATATTTGAATTTTAATCGTGCATTTTCCTTTTTGTGCGCCGCATTCGCCGTCGCTCACCTATATCTGATACTCAATCGGCAATTTCATGTAGCACTGTATGCAAATATATCAGATATTTAACCATCTCTATCCGTTATTTAGTTAACTGTATGCATTTGATGAATGTTAAGATAGTTTATTAAACGTCCAATAGTTACAGAAGGAAACAATTATGATACATTTAAAGTTGTCTTAAATCTCTCTTTGGTGTCTTTTTTATTCGTTTTCATACCCAGATTTTTTGCTATCAGAATAATCAATAATCTAAGCACTTTTATCGTTTTCTACCTCTATATCAGCATATTCATTAGCCGCCTCTTCTTCTTTTTCAATGGCACTATCCGCTTCACTGTCAATATTTTTCTGCACATTCTTTTCTTCGCTGTCACTGTCTTTGTGATTTTCTTTTTCGCTGACACTATCTTTGTTATTTTCTTCTTCGCTTTCACTACACTCCTTCTTGCTTTTTTTGCCAGATTTTTTATTATTGACATATTTTCTGTTCTCTTCTAGATCTGTAACTGCATCTTCATCTCCATTATTTTCCTCCCCTGATGAATCATTGTCTGAAGACGCAATCCGTTTAAATTTTACTTTAGCCTGAGCTCCGTTTAAGGTAATCTTTTGAATACGATTGAGAACAGAAATTTGTTTGCTGATTAAACTTCCCACATTTCCCAGGATAGACCAAATTGTTGCTTCATCTTTTCCTGTCTGTATCATATATGCAAGTAGAAAATATTTGAAATGGTAAACATTTTTTTCATTTGAAGTAATAAAAAATGAACAGCAAATTAATTTTTTATTTAATTGTACGATTTCAAATTAAATAAAGTTAAACTGCAAAATTTCAAACCTTTACCAATTTTACAGTTCAAACATCCAGATTCAGTCCAGAAAACATAAATCCACGTTATCATTCACAATGCTTTAAATTTTAGAATAAATAAAAAAATTTGTAAATTTGTAAAATTACATCGTTTCAAGAAAATTAAGCTAGAAAAAGAAAAAATTCTACCAATTAAATTTTTGTAACTGAGCACTTTTTAAAGTAGAAGTTAAATTATTTTAATTTCAATTAGTTTCAAATCCATAATAGTTCAATTGTTATTTAAGCATAACATTGGGTTTGTTTTAGAAATATTTCGAAATATTTTCTTAAAAATTATTTTTTTTCAAATAAAAAATAATTTAAAATTTTCCAAGAGATATCAAGAAAATTTTGTTATTATCTTAAAACCTTTTAAAATCCTTAAAAAACTTCATGCTTGCAGTTCTAAATTTTAAAACATCTACATTTCATTTGAACGGTTTTGAAATCTTTTCAAATTTTCAGTTATATTATAAAGTTTTTCAAAACTTCTAAATATATTTTTAAATGATTCGAATTTTTCCTATTAAAAAAATCCTGCTAAATTAAACAAATTGCCTTAAAATCTGAAAGGTTCCTGTTTTGAAAATTTTTGAAATCTTTTAAAATCTATTTAAATATTCTCTTAAAAATTGCACAAAAAAGTTCATATTTTAGCAAATTAAAGAGGTCCATCAAGCTAGCACCTCCATAATCGAAATTCCCAAATTTCTTTATATCAGAATTCTGGGCATTTTTTGGGCTTTTTTTGGGCTGTATTGCCGATTTTTGGGCTCCACTATTGTTTTTGAAAATTCAAATTTAGAGTGAAGGTGCTGACTTGACTCAAGCCAGCACCTCCGCTATATACAAATTTAAAAAAATTAAAAATCAAACACGACAGAATTTTGAGCTTTTCTTGGGCTCTTAAACGCGCCAACAACCGATTTCCAAAAAACACACCTACTGAAAATGAAACTACCCCCTATGTACAAACTCAAACTCGGAAAGACAACTTACACCAAAATTTTAGGCTCTTGAATGCACGAAAGAAAAATTAAAAGAACTACCCCTTGACCAAAATGAATAAACCAAAGAAATTTTTCTAAAACCAACTCAATGTATAAAAAAAACCAACCCCTTAGTAAAAACTCAAAACTGGAAAATAAAAAATAGAAAGTAGTGTTGGGCTTTTCTAGGGCTCTCAATAGCTTGCTTTTTTTTTGTAAAAACTACCCCTACATCTCAAAAATCAAACCGAGCCCCAAACTTCAGAAACTTATTAGTGTTGGTATTTTTGAGGAGCACAAAAATCAGAGACTCTAATTACACTGTAAAATTCTAAAAAACATTGTTTTTTGTCAGAGTCATATCTACTTGGTGTCATGGAGATGTTTTATAATGTTAAAGGTTGGAGCCCAAAAATCGGTGTTGGTATTTTTGACGAGCCCAGATCTCAGAGAATCCATTTACACTGAAAAATTCGGAAAAATATGATTTTTTGAGAAAGTCATAACTGCGTGGTGTCAAGGGGTTGCTTTCCAACGGTAAGGGTTCAAGCACAAAAATCGGTGTTGGTACTTTTAAGAAGCCAAAAAATCAGAGACTCTATTTACACTGTAAAATTCTGCAAAAAATTATTTTTCAACAAAGTCATATCTGCGTGGTGTCAAGGGGTTGATTTTCAACCTTAAGGTTTGGACCTCAAAAGTCGGTGTTAGTATTTTTCAGGAGCCGAAAAATCGGAGACTCTATCTACACTGTAAAATTCTGAAAAAGATTATTTTATGACAAAGTCATATCTGCGTGGTCTCAAGGGGTTGCTTTTCAACTGTCGTGGTTGGAGCCAAAAAATAGGTGTTGGTATTTTTCAGGAGCCCAAAAATCAGAGACAATATTTCCACTATAAAATTCTGAAAAAGATCATTTCTTGACAAAGTCATATCTGCGTGGTGTCAAGGGGTTGCTTTTCAACTTTGGTTTGGAGCCCAAAAATCGGTGTTAGTATTTTTGAGGAGCCCAAAAATCAGAGACTATTAAGACTGTAAAATTCTAAAACATATTATTTTTTGACAAAGTCATATCTGCGAGGTGCGAAGGGGTTGCTTTTCAACTGTGAGGGTTGGAGCCCAAAAATCGATGTTAGTATTTTTGAGGAGCCCAAACATCAAAGAATCTATTTACGCTGTAAAATTCTGAGAAATATGATTTTTGAACAAAGTCATATCTGCGTAGTGCCAAGCGGTTGCTTTTGAACTGTAAGTTTTGGAGCCCAAAAATCAGTGTTATTATTTTTGAGGAGCCCAACAATCAGAGCCTCTATTTACACTGTAAAATTCTGAAAAAGATTATTTTATGACAAAGTCATATCTGCGTGGTGTCAAGAGGTTGCTTTTCAACTGTAAGGGTTGGAGCCCAAAAATCAGTGTTGGTATTTTTTGAGGAAAGACAAGAGTCTCTGATTTTTGGGCTCCTGAAAAATACCAACACTGATTTTTTGGCTCTCTGATTTTGGTTTGGATTTTGGTCTCTGATTTTTGAACTTCTCAAAAATACCAACATCGATTTTTGGGCATTATATAGTGGAGGTTGCTGGCTTGAGTCAAGTTAGCACCTCCACTCCAAATTTGAATTAAAAAAAAAGTAGTGGAGCCCAAAAATTGGCGATACAGCGCAATAAAAGCCCAAAATAAACCCAAAATTCTGATACAAAGAAATTTGGGAATTACGATTGTGGGGGTGCTAGCTTGATGGACCTAAATTGAAGTAAATTTCATTCTTGCAGTAAAAGAAAATAAATTTCTTTTGATACATTGAAGCAGTCTTTGATTAAGAGCCGGATTCGGCTTAGCATCTGAACCCAGTGGGCACAAAATTTGGCAACGTCTTCACGACATTGTTACGATATCTTTACAACAACTTTACCACATCCTACGTCAATGTCGTTAATGTGTCTTTACGATATCGTAAAGACGTCGTACGATTTGATGATGTATTTACGATATCGTAAAGACATCTCAACGACATGGATATAGGATGTCGTAAAGTTGTCGCAAAGATTTCGTAACGATGTCGTAAAGACGGAGATAGTGAAAATTAATCTTGTCATGACTCTAAGGAATTTCTTGAAGTCATTTTCAATAGGTGCCTCTCTCTATCATACGCATTTTTGTGAATCCATTCACCACACCATGCATGTATCTGCAAATATTCATTATTTCACTGTTAATACCTTTCATTGTAACTTTAAAGTTTACTCAAAAAAGGAATATTCAATAATTATACTACATACCGTATTAGATACTCGGTCTACGGTGCCTATCGACGAATCTTCACCACTTACGAGCCATTCACACAGATTTGCTTCTGCTGTTTCAGTAACATTGTCGACGGAAGCTGAAAAAAGTTTTATAAAAATTATATTTATCGGTAACTTTTGTCTGTAATTGCGAATTCAATGCTCTTAAAAATTTGTTCCCTTGCATACAATCTATAAGTTGACGTTTCAGTTGAATGATTTTTTCTTGTGCCGCTTGTAACCTTTTAATTAATGTAGGTTGATTTGGTTCCTGCCAACATATTTAATATTACCTAATTAATAATTCTAAGCATCTGAACTGCGATAAATCGGGAAATTGAATGAAAAATATTACAAAAAAGTGAAACGTAGTAAAAAAAACATAAGAGTAACAATCGATAACTACGAAAAAGCAGTACCCTGTAATTGTCTTCATAATTCATGCTTGCAAGATGATTCTCATTTGCACCTAATTCTATTTTATTTACAGTCTTTGGTGTTTTTATTGCTGGTCTCCCTTCCAAGAGTTGCAAAGATTTACTCTTCGACGAAAAACTTGACATTTCATCAATAATCTTTGAAATTTTTGGTGCAGACTTTTTTTCCATTGGTTTTGACAATTTTGCCTTTGCCGAAAGACTTGACTTAGTCAAACCCATCTGCAATAATATTTCAAATTCATATTAAAATTTCTGTGCTTCATGAATTTTAGTCTGGAGAAATAGATAAACAGAATTTACTATAAACCCTCTTGAAAATCTTTCAAAATAATTCAAAATCTTTAAACCCCTTTAAAATACCTTGAAATATTTGGTAATCATGAAAATCGATTAAAATATGTAGAATTTAAAACGTCTAGACATTGTCTAATATTACATAATCTGAGATTACTTCATTCAAGAACAAGTAAGAGAAAGAGGTTTGTTAAATTTTAAGTTAAAAAAATTAATTTTTAATTTGAAAAAAGCGAATGTTCAACGATACAGTTAAATCTTCAACCAATAAAATGAATGTTTCACAAAGTAGATCAAATTTCAACGAAGAAGTTTAATTTTTATTAAAAATTTTAATTTTTGAAGGCAAATTCAAGGGATGAATTTTTAACTAAAAACGAGACATTTTCAGTCAAAAATGGTTTATTCTCAGAGCAGCTGTCGTGTGTACAGAATGTTTTATACTTTAAAACCTAATACCTAAAAAAACTAAATTAATTGAAAAATTATAAATGAACCACTAACCTTTTCAATCGAAGTTTCCACTTTTTTGGTTTGCAGAAGTTCTTTGGTGAACAAAAAACGATAGAATTGTTATAATCATTTCCACCAGCCCAGCAACAGCCTTGCAATTCAATCTATTGTCCGCCAGAGCGCGTAATACAAAGTGCTTCTTGTTTATAAGCTCTACTTTCTTTTTATCCGCAATTGCGTTTCTTGCAACAACCTATATTAAAAAAAGTTAAGTATATTTAGTTGAATATAAAAATTTATATTTGACAGCTTTGAAATCAGGTGCAATTTTTTAAACAAAAATTATAAGTTGCATATTTATACCTTCGTATTCTCAATATTTTCTTCTTCATAAGAAGAGCCTCCATCTGATGGCTGTTTTAAAAGTACAACAGATCCAAATTTAATTCTTGGTCCGTCTCGTATAATATTTCCAGTTCTTGCCTGCTTCCTGTGAATGTTAATACATATATAGTAGTGTGTTGGGGGTAACACAGAATGTGACATCACACACACACACACATCTATTTAAACGTATTATTGTTTTAACTAAATACATGAATTTTTCACAAATTATATGAATTGTCAACTAAAAAAGATAAATTTTCAACCCAAAATAGAATAGTTATATCTACAGCTCAAAAAATTAAACTTTCACCATAAAGAACGAATTAAAAAAATGGGAAATTTTAATTCAAAGAAATGAATTACCAACCAAAAAGATAAATGTTTTCCCCAGAAGATTAATACTCTACCACAAAGACCAATTTTCAAATAAAGAACCCAGTGGGCACAACATTTGGCCGCGTCTTTATGACATCGTTACGACATCATTACGACATGTCTTTACGATATCGTGAAGACACCTCAACGACATGGACATAAGATGTCGTAAAGTTGTCGTAAACATTTCGTAACGATGCCGTAAAGGCGTCGTCCAATTTTCAACAAAATACTTAAATTTTCAACTAAAGAAATGAATTTTCAACTAAAAGAATGAATTTCTCACCAAGAATATTAATGTTCTGTCACAATGACAAATTTTCAATAAAATACATGAATTTTCAACCACATAGTTGAATTTTCGACTAAAAGATATTAATTTCCAACCGAACATGGAGTAGTTACATTTTCAGTAAAAGAATTTTCTACAAAATATTCAAACAAATTTAAGATCCGCGCCATCAAAATAGCGAATTTCCATTTTCAACCATGAAAAATCAGGACACAGCATAGCAATTCAGAAACTCAGGACAGATATAAAAAATCAGCACATGTCCTGATATATCTGGACGTCTGGTCACTTGATATTATAGTTTTCTCAAAATCTTCACTGTGAAGAATTTCGGGAATTTTCCCCACTTTTTAGTTGGGAAAAATCCACATTTTCGTTCCGGAAAATCATTTTCCCCAAGATTTGGGAAAATTTTTCTAAAAGTTCTCATAATTCACTAAAAAATTGGGGAAAGTTCCCTAAAATTTAGAAAATTAGATGAGCACGTCAGAGCAAAAAAGACACTCCCGTGAGTCATGAGGAAAAACGAGACTAAAATATTTTGTGAGCAAAAGCGAGACAAATATTCTTTTTAGAAGGAACGAGAGTCAAAATCATTTTGAGAGGAAATAACTAACTTGGCTGCGTTAAGAACAAGAAATAGATAAAAATTTATCTTTATTTTACCCTCATAAATCTTCAGTAACTTTTCGGCTCTGAAGTTTATGCAGTTGATTTTTCCTGTTATGATGACGAGGGTGCCCTTTAGTTTTTCGTGCCCCAGGTATCCCGGGCGTGTTCTCGATCACGACTCGCGGTCACTGAGCAGTTTTTCGTGCACCAGGTATCCCGGGAACATTTTTCAGCCATGACTCGAGAGCGCCATGAAGGTTTTCGTGCGCCAGGTATCCCGGGTGTGTTCTCAATCACGACTCGCGGGCGCTACGCAGTTTTTCGTGCACCAGGTATACCCTGTACGTTTTTCGACCAATACTCGAGAGCGCCCTGTAGTTATTCACGCCCCAGATATCCCGGGCGTGTTGTAGATCACGACTCGCGTGCGCTACCCAGTTTTTCGTGCACCAGGTATACCGTGTACGTTTCTTTACCAGTACTCGAGAGCGCCGCGTAGATTTTCGTGCCTCAGGTATCCCCGACGTGTTGTCGATCACGACTCGTGGGCGCTATGCAGTTTTTCATGCACCAGGTATCCCGGGCGTGTTCTTGATTACGACTTGCGGGCGCTACGCATTTTTTCGTTCACCAGGTATACCGTGTACGTTTTCCGACCAGTACTCGAGCGCGCTCCATGGTGTTTCGTGCATTGCCATCTGGACATTACTGAAATGTTCATAGTCAGAAATACAATTAATTCAGATGCTTTATTAAACCGAGATTTCTAATTTTCTTTACGGCACACAGTGGGAGAAAAAGCACTTGTTTGGGACAAAAATCAGCCGACTCCTCCAATCTCAACAGATCACAGCTTTTTTTTGATACTCATGAAGGATCGTACTGTAACGTAGAGGTTCCAGTTTCTGAAATTTGTTATTGACTAATTTGTTATTTAACTTAAAAATTGTAATTATTTATATTTGCGATATTTACTTCATTCCATTCATTGATATTTCTGCAAAAAGGTGTGGAATTAGTAAATTCTTATTTGGCATATCTATGCTTCGAACATTTTTCTTTTTTGTGGAATTATTCATTTTCATGTGGAGAATAAGAATGATACACGTTAGAGTTCATTAAAAAAAAATTTGTCATTGTTATAAACAATTTTTGTAAACAAAATTCACTTATTTGAAATTTACATGCATAGAAAATTTGCCTTTTCTACGGAATCATTTTTTTTGTCTGAAGAATAAAAATTTGTATACAATAGGCTGCCATTCGACAACATTCTCATTTTTATATACATTTTTCAAAAACAAATTCACTTATGTCGCATATCTATCCATCGAAAAATTTTCTTTTCGGCGAAATCATTCATTTTTATGTGAAGAACAAGAATGGTACACATTAGAGTTCCATGAAACATTTGTCATGGTTATAAACAATTTTTATAAATAAATTCACTCAATTGGCATTTATATGCTTAGAAAATGTGTCTCTTCTGCGGAATAATTTCTTTTCATCGAAAGAATAGAACTTGTGCACAACTGACTTCAACCCAATAACATCTATCACTGTTATAAACAATGTATACAAACGGATTCACTTATTTGAGTGTCACTGTGATTGTCTATATTGATATAGAAATGTATTTCATAGAAATATTCCAGCTTCTCTACCAAAAGCCAAAATTGAAGCCATGAAAAAGATTTTTTGTTGTTGCATTTATCAATTCTTTTAAATTTTAAATATTTTTTAATGCCTTAATTTTACCATTGTATGACCTATACCTATAACATACATCAGAATATCAACGAATGTAGATATTATGCACTACCTCATGATTTCACCGGACCCACGAATCACTTTCTTGAGAATCAAAGAAATGAAAAAATGGAGGAGCTATCAGAAGATGCGAAAAATCTGCTCAAGCAATAATATATTGAGTAAATCTTTTAATTTTATAGACTCATAACTAGATCAAATAAAAGTAAAATTAAAAAGTACAAAAACATGAATAGAAAAAGTAAAAAAAAGAAATCTCTTTCATGACTGCGAACTTGACGTTTGGTAGAGAGGCTTTAATATTGCCATGTAATAAAATTTTATAACAATATAACGAATGGCAGTGACACTATACAAGGTTAATTTGTTTGTAAAAACTGTTTACAACAATGACGAATGTTGTTTCATGGAACTCTAATGTGTACCATTCGTGTTCTTGACATGAAAATATATGATTCCACATAAAATACAAATTTTCTATGCATAGATATGCCAAATAAGTGGATTTTCCTATAAAAATTGTTTAAACTATTAACTATTATTGTTGTTAGGCGCTTGTTCGCGAATTAAATTGATTTCATACATTTTTATAACAAAATCTATGTAAGTAACACATTTGAATCCCAAAAATGCAGCAGTTAACAGTTATATGCATTAGTTTGCTTATAACAATGAACAAAATGCAAGATATTTATCTACAAGTTACATTTTCATTCACAAAAAGTAAATTCACTAATTCTATACATTTTTGCAGAAATATCAATGAATGGACCTAATTAAATATCGCAAATATAACTATTTGCAATTTTTAAGCTCTGATCCTATGAGATTTGAGGAGTCGGCTGATTTTTGTACCAAAAATGTTCTTTTCTTTCCACTGTGTGCCGTAACGAAAATTACGAATCTCGGTTTAATAAAGCATCTGACTTGGTTGTACTTCTGACTATATACATTTTAGTAATGTATAGATGACGGTGCATGAAACACAACAGAGCGCGCTCGAGTACTAGTCGAAAAACGAGCCGGGGACACATGGTGCACGAAAAACCACGGAGCACGCTCGAGTATTAGTCAAAAATCGTACGCGGTATACCTGGTGCACAAAAAACTGCGTAGCGCCCGCGAGTCGTGATCGAGAACACGCCCGGGACACGTGATGCATGCAAAGCCGCGTAGCGGTCTCAATTCAATTGTGTGAAAGTCTGCTTTAACTGGCATTGAGCGCAATGAAACAACACATTTAGATTCAGCGGAAAACGTGAACAGAATATACTCAGGAAGAAAAGTGTTAATTAGACTAGAAAGAGCTCAAAATCGTTTTCTCCTATTTGCGGCCACACAATTGGGAATGACAATGAATCGGCAAGACCATAACTACGATGGAATAAGAATGTTAAACATCCCGAAGATAGCATCAAGATTTGTATTTTTCGACGTATACTTTCTGTTTATTCTACTCAATAATAAAATTAACTGTTCCGCAATTCTCGCACAGATTAAATTGTATACACCTACAATGACTCTACGTAACTAAACATTGTTTAAGTTACCCTCACATCGAACTAATTACGGACTGAATTGCCTATGCGAATCTGAAGGGAAGCAAATTCGCTCAGTAATGTTCTCGACTTCTTTAATACCTCTACAAATCGCTTCTGAACCTCGCTGCGTAGACATGTCTAATTTAATGTTAAAATATGGCTCTGTTGCCTGTTTCTGGAATTGGAACTTGAGATTTTTGTATGACAACACAGGCCCACAAAAAAAAGTGGGTTGTGCGAGAGATCAGAGTATGGTACCTATACGTATTGTGGGGCGCTGAACACGAATCTGACATCAGTTTTTCCCCACCACGTCAGGATTTTTTCCTAAATTCGGAAAATTCCCTAGTAAATCAACTGTTCTGGGTATAAACTACCTTTAGTATTAAAATCATCTGGAAACAGATCAGGCATGATATTTTTCACGTATTTTGGGGCGCTGAACATGAATCTGACATCAGCTTTCCCCGAGCGCGCCAGGATTTTCCCCTAGACGCGGAAAATTCCCTATAAAATCAGCTTTGTCGGGTATGAAATAACCCTCGTTATTGAAATCG
>JAABKJ010010074.1:0-11054 GCA_011634705.1 Andricus grossulariae
GCTGGGAGCAAGTGCAATTTTTAAGATTAGCACCTGCTCCCGGCGAAATCCTGCGGTTGTCCTTATGACAAACTTTTGAATATATATTCTATTATATTATAAATCTTTTGAAGTTGAAGATTTTTTCATGCTGACAATTTATATGAAAAATATTGTAATTGTGATGATTTACTTTCGAAATTCCTCAAATTTGGAAGATTTACAATTGAATACTTGAATTTGAACTTCAAAGTCATCCAAATTGAAGACAAGAACATGTATTTATACATCTTTAAAATTGACGACTTTTTAAATTTTAAGACGTCAAAATTGTAGAATTCTAAATTATAAATATTCGAAATTGAAGAGTTTTTAATTTTGACATTTAAAAAATTGAAAAATCTGCAATTTTTATGAATTAGTTTCAAAATTTCTTCAATTTGGATGATTTAGAATTTAAAACTTGACTTTTGATCTTCGAAATCATCCAAATTTAAGTTCAGCACTTCTATTTCTACATCTTTAAAATTGAAGATTTCTCAAATTTTAACACTTCAAAATGTTAGGACTCTAAATTGTAAATATTTCAAATTGAAAAGTTTCAATTTTGACAATTAAAAAATTTAAAAATCGGTAATTTTGATGAACTACTTTCAAAATTTCTTCATTTTGGCTGATTCAGAATTGAAAACTTGATTTTTGATATTCAAAATCATCCAAATTTAAGAACTTTCATTCGTACATCTTTAACATTTAAATCAATTTTACGCTTTCAGGTTGCAATTTTTTGAATTGGAATATTACGGCCTACAATTTGAAAATTGAATAATTTCAAAGATTTGAATTAAAATTTGTCGACTGTTCTGATTCCAAATTGTAACGCTACTATAAAGAAAATTTTTTGTTTATAAAATCTTTTACAAACAATACAATCTGTACAACAAGTATTCACTACCTCTATAAATCTAAATTGATAGAAAACTACTAATTGGTAGTATTTTTCTACTAATTCAAATAGCGTCGATTCGTTTACTGCTAATTAGTAAAAATCTACTAATTCAATGATTAAAAATAACCGAATAAATGAATTCGTAACTATATCTACTTAAGGAATTGGTGATGCTACTACTAAATGATTTAGTAAATGTATTGCTAGTTACTTTTTTAAATGGTAGTTTTTAATAAATTTAAAAACTGATTTTACAATGAAGATAATTTTATTGAAATCAGATAATAAATGATTTAACACATGGAAAAATACAAGAAATGTGAAAATTGTACGAACGATACATCATAGAACCATACTAACCAGCTACCTGAAGTTGTAGGTTTTCAACATTTTTATATTGCAGTGAACTTTTGCCTATTTCAAGATTCACCCATTTCAAGGCTTACCTATTTGAAGTCCCCCATGCTGGACTATTTCAAATTGCATAGTTCCGTTACCTCCAACCACGGTCCCTATTCGGTCTCGAACGCGTCAGTGGCTGACCAATTAAAAAGAGGTCCGACGAGCGGGAAGCCCTCGTTGGTTTGAATTGAGTATTTTAGCATGACGTCATGGGAATGCATACGAGTTTTTGGAGAAAATATTTTAAACTTAAAAGTAAGTCATAAGTGTACGAATAGTAATTTTTGTCAAGTGTAGAATGTATTTTCTCAGTCATGTTCCATTCATTTGTCGATTGACGACCTTTCAGTGTCACGAAATAAAATATCCAAAATTTGAGGTTAGTGTATAAGATCGATTTGATCAGAGTCGGGTACTCTAATCTCATATTTCGGATAGTTGATTGTATTTCGTGAAACTAAAAGGACTTGAACCGATAAAAGGATGAAACGGAATCGCGCAATTGCATTCTACACTTGAAAAATATTACCATTCCGACCTTTATAACTTCCTTTCACATTTACAATATTTTCTCCAAAAAGGTGTATGCATTCCCATGTCAAGAGATATTTCAAGTTATATTTGTCACGTCGTAGGTCAACAAAAACAGTTGAAAAACACTGACATGCATGATGCGCAAATGCGTACACATGATGACAGTGCGCGCATAGATACAAGGCCGGGGCAGCCAATGAACGTTACTTGACAAAAATCACCCGATAACTCGTGGTAGAGGTGGGGCCCCTTCCAGCCTTGGAATACGCAAAAGTTCACGTTTCGCGGTCCTTGAAATAGGCAAGCATTTACTGTATTTTAAATTTCTGCACAAGAAAAGGCACATAAATATTTCTTTGAATCAAGTCGAGCTTGGTGATTTTGCAGCACGTTCGTCAATTTCTGCACAGTATAAGCCACGAAGATGTTTAATTTTTCTGAAAATACATTTTAGTTTACCTAAATTTTTTCAAAGACACTTTCCCTGTTCTCTTCAAACTATTCACTTATTCTTCAGTATTAACCTACAACTTAACCATTTTAAAGAAACTAAAAAGAAACTAAAAATAACAATATTAGTGACAAAAATCATTCAACTTTCAATGAATTAAAGTCAGAATCCATCTATGTATTCATAAGCGAAAAATCGCGAGAGGAGCGAGGGTCACAACGTCATGGCATCAGCAGCATTCATAAGCCTGCGCTACACGAGAGGCGTCATATACTTTCAGCTGTTTCTTCGTTTTGAAAACAGAAAATGTACCGTTTAAATTCTGAATATTGTAATGTACATACACAATTATTATTAATATAGCAATATAAAATTAGGGTATGAATTGAAAAAACCCTTACTGATTCATTTAGTAATATAAAGCTTACCATTTCATTTAGTAGAAAGTGGTAAAATTACTAATTTAGCAGTCAGGCACAATGCTACTAATTGCATTAGTAAAATTTCTACTGATTCGGATTGAGAGAATGTAACGTTTC
The DNA here is from genome assembly GCA_011634705.1 of Andricus grossulariae. Lineage (NCBI taxonomy): Eukaryota > Metazoa > Arthropoda > Insecta > Hymenoptera > Cynipidae > Andricus > Andricus grossulariae. Next base: position 2,855 of record JAABKJ010010074.1, read on the forward strand.
TAAAAATAGCGAGAGTTCCACGATATAAATTCACTCTTATCTTTCAGGAAAACTTTATAAAACTAAATTACGCTCCACCCTTCCATAAGTTCAAACTATTTTCTTCCTTCACTTCGTGTGCTTTGATCCACTCCTCTCACTCGAATAAAGTTACTTCAAAATAATTTTGGCATGCCATGACCATTTGCACTTACACAATCGAAGCGTACGTAATGCACATACATGCTTTCTACACGCAGCTGGAAATAAAGATGGACGATACAATTTGTAAAAGTTACGCTCCGAGTGTTCGAGGGATTCCCCCTGGGTGCTTTGCATTTTTCACGAGGCTTAAACTTTCTCGCCGCGTGGCTTTGCGAAAGCGACTTTCTGGAAAAGAATAAAATAAAAAATAAGCGGTACCTCTACAATTTCCATCGTTGAGAAAATTGCGCAATTTTCCAGTAGGCGAGCCTCACCTACCCCCTATCCTTTTCCGTCCACTTTGTGCCCTATATATCCTATCTGAAAATCGAAGGCGTCCTTCTTCTTTCCACGGTTACTCTTCAAAGTTTCAAGTTTCCGCTTCTGTCGGAATAAAAATGCGATTCCCTGCACTTACTTCCAGCAAAGCAAAAGGGCTCATTTCTCCATTCGATAATATAAATGAAGATTGTTAAATTGTGAAGCTCAAAATTAAGTAGCTCGATAATTAAATTAGGTATGCGTACATAATTCAATGATGATTTATCTGTATCAACCCTTCGAAATATAGAGTTGTTCAAATGAAAGCATTACTTAAGATTCAAAAAATTGAAAATAACTTAAGTATTTGTACTCTTAACATAATTAATTGAAGCTTTTGAAGTGAACAATTCATACTTTGTAACACAAATGATTGATGCAAGTTTTGAATATTTCAGAAGACTGAAATATTCTTGTACCCTTTGGAATATTCGATTTTTAGGGAGGTTTCCGAAGATATTTAAAATATGAGTGGCTTGCAAACCTGCGCTAAGTCTGCGTGAAGTCTGCTTTTATTAATTATCATTCTAAGATGTGCCAAACTAGCTTAAATGAACTGCGGGGTGAATAACTGAGTCGACACATCGACATTTATTGATCTATACCACCCGCAAGGGCTTTGACCCACCCTTACGCAAAATATTAAGTTCCATTCATCCTAATAGAGTGTGCCCATTGAGACCGGTCTTAAAATGCGTCATTGGACACCCCAAACACCATATAGCAAAATAAGGAAAACTTTTAGGGCGAACAAAAACACCCTTAACGGAATAATTTCGCAAAAATCGCCTTAATTAAGTGTGTCCATTGAGACCGTTCTCAATGGTCATCTACAATTTTTTTTTATTTCATGATAAGAAATTTATTCATTCATTCATTCATTTATTTCCATTTATTTCATGTACGTGGTATCCAGAGAGGCATTTATAGACCGGTCTCAATGGGCATACACAGTCAGGACGATTTTTGCGAATTTTTTTTAAGGGTGTTTTTGTTTTTCGGGCCTTAAAAGTTTTGCTGATCTACAATTTTTTATATTTTTTAATACGTTGTTCGAGGTGTCCATAGACACATTTTAAGACTGGTCTAAATAGACATACAATATTCGGGCGATTGTGGCTTTTTTTCGTGAAGGGTGTTTCTTTTTTTGGCACAAAAAGTTTTCCTTATCATCAACTCTTTTTTATTTTTTGATATGTTTCACAAGGTGCCCAAAGACACATTTTGAGACCAGTCTCAATGGGCAAACACAATTAGGGCGATTTTTGCGAATTTTTTCGGTAAGGTTTTTTTTTTATTTTTTTTTTTTTTGCCACAAGAGTTTTCCTCATCTACAATTATTTTTCAGTTTGATTTGTTGTTCGGGGTGTCCAAAGACGCATTTTAAGACCTTTTTCAATGGGCACGCTGTATTAGAATGAATGGGACCTAATTTTTCCCGTAAGGGAGTATCGAAGCTGTTGGGGGTGGTTTAGAATAATAAATGTGGGCGTGTTGACTTAGTTATTGATCCCGGAGTTTATTTAGACTAGTATGGCACGTCTTTGAATAATAATTATTGAAAAATTAATTTTTGCAGATCAAAACGAATTTAACATTGAAACAATCGCAATTAAACAAATTCAAACTGTTTAGTCTTTCAGAGATACATTTCTTTGAAAAATGGTATCTTGTGAACTAAGACACTTTTAAATTGAAATCTTTCTGAAATCAGTGTATATACAAGTGAAGGGTTTCATGACATAACCATGTAAGCGCAACTTTTTTCAAAAGACGTCTTGTCGTCTTCAAAATTCTCTAAAATTCCGCAGCACATTGCATTGTGGTGTAAAAAAATAGATTTTTTAATAGCTCGAACAATTTTTATATAACCAATTTGTTTAAATATTCGAGATACGAAAGAACTAATTGCGCCATTCGATAGAATCCATGTGAATTTTTTAGCTAAATCAAATGCTATTAGTTTCTCTGTATCTTTATTTTCAAACACATAGTTTAAACAATTTAAAACATAAAAATTTCTTGAAAAATCACCTGTTAGACTGGGAAAAAAATGTATTGTAAGAAAATAGTTTTCTACCAGTTTTTCTTTGTTTCACAGAAACTAAGTTTTGATTACCAAAAATTTGGCTATGATTAGTGAAAAAGTGGTTGGTGTAATAAAACAATGAACAATGAATTCAGCTGTTTGAAATGAAATGGAGTTTCATTGTATGTGTTTTTTTAAATGTCAGCTATTCTATCGAGAAATGCTAGGACATTTTTTTTAATAAGAATTTTTGCTGATCAAATATTCCTTGTTCAAAGATAAAGATAGAAAAAGAGAAAATGTTTTGATTAAGAAAAATTCATTTTATTTGAGAGGAAGTCTTTCGGTTAATCGCGATTTCCTCTATAATCGTGGATTATCCCGATAAAATTCATTTGTGTTCAATAAAGCAAATTCTTTGCAAATAGAACGCATTTTATCGAACCAATTCTTTCTTCAATTTTCAGCGTTTTCTCGTTTATATGAGATATTTTACTATATCTACAAAATACAGATTTTCCTTCAACAAAACCGTGTGGTTCCCTCGAACAAATAATTGTATTGCTTTTACAAAAGACGGCTAATTCCACAAAATATATTTGTTCAACCAATAAAATGTTTTATTGTGCTCACAAAAAAATGTTGTTGAGGGTATCCAACTTTTGGATTGGATCAAACAAATGGTCCAACAAAGTAATTCGGTTGGTTCATCCAAATGATTTTGTTGCTTCTATAGCAACCAAAAAATTTGATTGGAACAACCAATCTTTTGTTTGGCCAAGCAAACTTTTTTCTATATGTAGTTTTTGCGCTATTAGTTTTCCAAATATTTCATCAAAAATAATTTCTTAAAAAGTTTTCATGAAATTGAGAAATGGTACTTTTTCTCCTTTGAGCCTTATATTTTTCTTGTAACATATTTCTGGTGTTTTACTTATATATTTTGTGTTAATAAGAGTTACATGATTATGACAGAGGAGATTTTTGTCGATATTTTTCTCGAAAAGTATTAACTTTTTCCAATATTTGTTTTATAGACCTATAGAACTCTGCCAACTCTCGAGTATACTCTATCGTTTTTTAATTTAACAAATAATTCGAATATCTATAAAGTTTTTTTGCTTCTGCCATGATAACCCTGAAATTTGAAAAAATAAACAGTTCCCTATTTATTACTGTTGAAGCTAAATGAATATCTAAATAATAATTAATTTTTCAACACCAGATTGAACAATAATTTTTGAAAAGGTGAAAAATATTTAATTAAAAACGATTCGTATTTTAATTTACCAGAACTTCAATTATTCAATTATATAAAATTTCTACAGTATTTTCAATTCTTTAACTTTTAGGTTTAGATGAGACCTCAATTTTTTCGAATAAGTAAACATACATTAAAAAATTTATTATTACAATTTCATAAGTTTAAAAATTCAATATTATGAGTTTATTATAGTGCTCATAAGCAACTGAAATGAGAAAATGGTGAAAACTGTATTGGGATTTTTCTAAGATTTAATTATTGAAATATATTTCTAATTCGCTGGAATAATTTTAAAAAAATCGCTCATCGTAAAGCAATAAAATATAAGATGAATCAAGATGTCCCTACTTCAATTTCGAAATCGAACACGTGAATGATTCTATTCACAATTCCGCGATCTGAATAGGGTAAATTGATCGCTGAATTCAATTTACTCTGAAACTGGATAATGACATGCAGACGAGTAGGTCGAGGATACACATCCTGATCTGGGACAAGAAAATTGTCTAGAGAAGAATAAACGCATTTTTATAAAAAAATTTTAACGTGTTTTCAAATTTATTCGACAGTCTGCAGAAAGTTTTTCATTTTGACTAATTCCTGGCACCCGCCACAGCGAGGAGAAATAAAAAAACTAGGTTCAAAATAACTTTAAGGTCGCAATATTCTTGACCGGTTTTGAATTATTTTTAGTGGAGAAATTCAGCATTCAATTCTAAAGGGATCTGTGAGAGCCGACTTATGATTTTTTTGTTTTAACTTTTATGCTACCACAAATAGCGATGAAAATCCGATATCAATTAATTATTTTATAAACAAATGATATAAACGAATGCATATTACAAGGATAAAGAAATCGTTTTTTTTCTTAATTCTCATCAAATTATGTTGCCAGTTATTCTTACTGATGAAAATTTGTTATTCGCTATTATTTATTAATTTTATCAACAAATAATATAAAGAAACGATGGTCTATTGTGCTACACTCATCAAAAGACTTAGGCATAAACAAATTCACAGTTTCGGAATTTATGAGGAGAAAGAATTTGTTTTTTCTCTTAATTTTCTTCAAATTGTGTTGCCGGTGATTTTAAACAATCAACATTTGTCATTACTTTGCTAATTTTATAAACATATTTTATAAAGAAATGCAGTGTCGGTATTTATAAGGAGAACCCAATCGTTTTTCTCCGCATTTCCCTCAAATTATTTTACTCAGAATGTTCAGTAATGAAATCTTGTAATTTTTAATTTATTCTAACTTTTATAAACAACAACACAATATTTGTTTGTGCATAAATTTCGAAACTGTACACTTGTTCATAAAATTAACCAATAATATCGATTGACAAATTTCACATCCAAGTCCACCCAGGAAACTTTGTAGGCAGACTGTTTTCTTGGCTGCATCCGAGAAGGCATTGTACGCTGCTTCTGTGCTAGATAAAGCGACAGTTCTTTGTTTCCTGTCATCTCAGGTGACAGCAGTACCAGAGGCCTTTAAATAAAATTCAGTGTTTGATTTTCGATCCTCGGCGCTGGAACCACAATCAGCATCCTCGTAGACAACTAAATCTTCGCCAGATTTGCGGTTCATTAATAATTGGTTGCGTGTTCACTTCAAATACACGAGAACGCGCTTCGCAGAAGACCAATGAGCTTTTCCAGGATTACAGTTGTACAGACTCAATGCACGTACTGCATATGCAATGGCAGGTCTTGGTGATACTGTTTAGAACACCAAGGATCTGGTTAAAGATAGATAAGGAGCTCCTTTCATTCCTTTTAGATACCTGTTCCGTTGACGGATCCATTTCCTTGCTCAGTTTCGAATTTCTGTCCATCGGTGTTGCCATAGACTTTGAATCTTGCATTCCAAATTTATTTAGGACATCGTCGATGTATTTCTTCGGGCACATCCTTAACCTTAAACTTTTTAGCTAGATCTTCTTTCAGCTTTCCAAATGTTTCAACGAAATCAGCTGCGACCATTCAATCATCTACATAGACGATTAAAATCAGAAGAGTTTATTTTCTTTTTTAAGCACTGCCCTCCTGTCTGCTTCAGACCATAGATTGATTTCTTAAGAGAATAAATAAGGTTTTCGTTGCCTTCTTTTACGAAACCATCAACTTGTTCCATGAAAATTTATTTTTCCAGGTCACCGTTTATGTACGCCATAACTACATTGAGTTAATAAAAAATGAGACCCAGTTCAACAGAAAGGCTCATGGCCATTCGAATGCAACTTTTTCTTGCAACAGGAGCAGTATTTCTTCAAAATCGATTCCAAGCTGTTGACTAGAACCTTTATGCACGAATTGAGTCTTGTAACATTCATCTGCAACCAATAACCTTCTTTTTAGTAGGTCGATCAGTTAAGATCAAGGCTCCGGTCTTATTGAGGGCATCAAATTCAGCTTCCGTAGCTGTTTGCCATTCTTTTGTAAATGGCCGGGCTAAAGCTTCCCGAACCGAAGGAGTCGCTGGATCTCCATTCAACTTCTACCTCATCCATGTCGATCATCCTTAACGTTTTTCTCGAAATTATTTATGATTGGTGTGTTACCTGAAAATTTTCTTCCCTCTTCTGTGTTTTTTTTTCGTTAAGGGTGTTTCTTTTTTTGACACAAAAAGCTTTCCGTCGAATTTTTCCGTGAATCTGAGGTCTCGTTTGACTATTTCATTTTCGATTTATATATTTCGAAGACGGTATGCTTTGCACTGAGTGGAGTGTTCAATGAAGATGCAAGGTGTTGATCTTCGCTCAAACTTCCCTTTTCCAAGTTTGTTGTTGAGTGCAAAAGCTTTGCAGCCGAATGTTTTTGAATGAAAAACACCTGGTTTTCTGCCACACCAGATTTCGAAGGGTTTTTGATTTATCAAGGTCTTCGTGGGACATCGGTTTCGAAGATAGGTTGCAGTGGCTACTCCTTCTGTCCAAAAAAGTTTTGGTAAACCAGACTCCAACAATATACACCTAGCCATCACAACGAGCGTGCGATTCATTCGATCAACCTTGCTATTTCGATGTCGCTATAAGCAACTGTTTGCTCTCATTTGATGTCATTTAGTTTTAGGCTCACTGTAAAATCGGCACCACAATACTTAAGGCTGCTGTTTGTACGTTTTTATTCTTTACAGTTTGATTTTCTGCAAGTCCCTTAAATTCATGAAAGTTTGTTTTTATTTCATCGCTTGTTTTCAGAAAATGAACCTCAACACAGTTTCACTTATCAATCAATATTGCAAAGCATACAGCTCCTCCAAGAGACTTGACTCTTATAGTACCACAAACGTCAGAATTAAATGATTCAAGCTATTTTTCGATCTTTCATTCTGAATTCTTTAGAAAAGATGTCGCGCTCTGCTAATCTAAGATCATGACCATGTTTTTGGAGGCGAGTCTTCGTAGATCACATTCATTGAGGTGTCCATATCTTCGATGCAGTTCCTCCTGTTCGCTTAGCACCTGCTCTGCCTAAGCTGTGGATATGTGAAAAGCTGTGGATACTATTTTCAATTGCAGTATCTCAGCTATTTCAAAGAAGTATGAATCGCCTTTTTTCTGAGCTATAACGTATTTGTTTTTGTTTATAATTTCAGCACTGGTTTCTGTGAATAGATCACTGCAACCATTTATAGCAGCTTTGGAAACTAAAATGTGTTTTCTAACTTTATTTGCATGCTTTGAGATCCGTCATACAAGTTAAGATAAACAGTGTCTTTCCTGCAATGTTAGTAGTTTCATCAACGACCAGTCTGACTTTTTGATTTTTGACTGGTGTAAAATCTGAAAAATAAGTGTTGTCGCAAGATATATATGAAGTTGCACCGCTATCTATAAAACATAATTCACTTTGAGATAACTCAGCATTGAGTGCACTTACCAACTAAGCTTTTTCTTCTATTTTAGTTTCTTTGATGATAAGTCATAAAAACTTCCTTGATTTTTGATATAGTTTGCTTTCTGCTTTCTTTTTCCTTTCTGCTACTTTCTTTGTTGGTGTGTTCTAGCGTTGTTTTGATTTTCGTTGCTTCATTCTTTGTGTGGAATGCTGTGATCTTTTTGAGATTTTGTGTAGAAAGCACCTTAGGAATCCTGCTTGGTTTCTTTCCTTTTTCGACCACTGGACTCTTCGAGTGATTTAATATTTAAAGCTTTAGAAGCTGGTAGCTCCTCTTGAGCTTCTATTGCGCAACGAAAATTATCGTAGCTATTCGGAACACTGCACAATAGTAAAATCGTTAAAAGATCTTCCGAGATTGAAATATCGATGTTTACGAGTTTATCAACTGTGTTAAAGAACGTGTTCAGTCATTCCGACATACTGGAATTTCCTTCTATTTTGGTAAATAACAACATTTTCAACAATGTTGCTTTTCTAACCTGGCTCTTGAG
>JAABKJ010010075.1:0-11054 GCA_011634705.1 Andricus grossulariae
ATTCTGCATTGTTAACAACACGTTTTCTTCTTGAATTTATGCAGACATAATCCCTCAAATATGTTAATGATATTAAACGTAAATATATTTATCGTATTTTTATAAAATTGTACTAATGTTTTCATAATTTGTTTTTTATTCAATAATTATGAATTGGAATCAAAACGCGCGACATTGCCAAACAAGGTAGGACAACTTGGCGCAGATGCACTTTTTGGAAAAGACATTAATTAACTGTTTTAATGAAGTTCAATCAAATTATCTCCATGCATAGAGCATTGGTAAGATATTGACCTAAACAAAATATATTTTATTTCAATATTTTACTTTATATTTGAATTTTAATCGTGCCCTTTCCTTTATTTGCGTCACATTCGCCGCCGCTCCCCTATATGCGGAGATCCCTGGGCCCGGCAGAGAGGGGGAAGCGAAGCAACGTGCGTGCCCCGTGTGCGCGCGCCCGCTTGCCTCTAGTCCAACCAGGGATCTCCGCAAGTGAGAGCCGAGTTGTGCTCGTCAGCTGTCATGATTTTTATCCGGATTAGGATTTCAAGCAATCTTTTGCTTTATTTCAAACCTGATAATTGGACATGGAAAGTTTCTTGAAATTTAGTTAGTTTATGGTAATAGTAGGGCTTTTTTTAATTGGCTTCTATTATGAGATAGAAACTAAACTGGGTCGTGAGAGTTTCTCACTGTTGCTCTCCTCTCAAACTCTCATCGCGACCAATGCGGTAGATAAATGCGTTCCCTCGTTCATTCCCTGTGGACTCGAGAATGGAGTGAAACTCGCACTCGCTAATTTACGTACGACAAACACCATTCGTAACTTTCTACTTATACTCAGCGAGCTTTCGAAGGTTATTTAGAAAGCCTATAATCCGGCAGATTGTGCGAGCCTATTTCAAAATGCCGCGAGCGCCCTATAGAATTAACGGACTACGTTCACGGTACGTATAACATATAACGTTTTACGTATTACGTATATATACGAAACTCGGGAAATCGTACTTGCACCCTTCCACTCTCTAAGGCGAACTATGCTAATGCATATGAATATGCATCGATGACTCGAAACTACAGCGAAAATAATTCTCAGAATTTATCCGGTTAAATCTCACTCCCGCTCACTATCTCTTCCTATTTGCTCTCACCTAGCTTCTCTTGCGGCGGAATTCTAGACCCAAACTTGCATACCTATCAGGCTAACCACCGACCCTTATCTCCTTGGTAATTTAGCTTTTTAAATCGTTTGTCAAAGTCAGACAATGCGGTCTGCTATCTTTATTTTATTGTTATACAATTCTGCTAAAAAGACGAATTTTAAACTTGTCTCTGTATTTTATTTGGGCATACGTGTTTTGACGAGGTGGAAACAACTCTGGTAATCCGCTAGATCGCTCGGTTATCCGAACTGGTAATCCGCTTAATTTCGAGTAATCCGAGATATAATTCGGAGTAATCCACTTGTTATCCGGCGTAATTTACTCATAATCCGCCATAATCCTTTTGTAATCTAGTAATAATGTAAACTAATTCAGTTCTAATCCAGCTTAATCCAATTGTAGTGCGAAGTCATCAGGAGTGGTTACTTATGTGATACCTGTAATCTGCTACCTGTCATCCAGAAAATTCTCAGTTATTCAGGTAATCCAAGCAAACCACTTGTAATTCAGCGTGCTAAAAAATAATCCAGGGTAATCCACTTGTAATCCGGCTAATTAGAAGTACACGGGTAACGCAAATAGTTTTCAACTATTTAATCTAAAATTTGTTGTTTTCTTTTTCGGTCGTGAATTAATCCTTTTCGTGGAAAATTCATGATTTTGGCTGAAAATTCAGCTATTTGGTGAAAAATTAATCTATTCTTCAGAAAAAATGCAACAATTTTGTTAAAAAACAATCTTTTGTTTGAAAATTTCTTTGCTGCGTTGAAAATTCGTCTTTTTAGATTGAAAATCCAACTATTATGGTAAAAAATTAAACTATATTGTTGAAAATTCATTTTTTGGTGTTGAGAATTCATTTTTTTAACTAAAACTTCAACTATACAATTTTATCTGGTTCTATATCCATGCTTTTAGTTAAAAATTATTTGGTTCAAGATTTAACTATTTTTTGGAAAATTCGCTTTTTTGGTTAAACTCAATTTTTCAACTACAAATTCAACTTATTCATTATTGGTGAAATTTTGTCTTTCTCAGTTGAAAATTCATATATTGCATCGAAATTTCGATTTTTGGTAGAAAATTAAGAATATTGCTGGAAAATTCATTTTTTTTGGTAAAACCTTATCTATTTTGTTGGAACTTCATCTATTTTATTGAAAAGTCGTCTTTTTGTTAGAAAATGATTCTTTTTGCTGAAAAAATCCACTACTTCATTTAAAATTCATATATTCTAGCATACAATTATCTTCTTGCTTGAAAATTCATATTTTTTTGTGTGCAATAATTAATCTTCTTTCAATCGAAAATTTAACTATATCATTTATTAGTGTAAATTTATATTTCAGTTGAAAATTCAACTATCCAAATACAAATTCATGTTTTTCGTCGGAAATTTGTCTTTTGTGGTAGAAAATTAATCTTCTTGGTTGAAAATTCCACTACTTGATTGGCAGTTGAACTTGTTCATTAAAAATTTATTTTTTGACTGTGAATGCACAAATTGAGTTCGAAATGCATATCTTTGGTTAAAGGTTTAACAATTCTGTTGAAAATTTTTTTTATTATAGTTAAAAATTAATTTTTTAAATTGAAAGGCAACTATTTTATTCTTGTTTTAAAATTTATCTTATTTTAGTTTAAAATTCAACTATTGGGTTTAAATTCGTATTTGTCGGTAGAAAATTAATCTTTTTGGTTGAAAATGTATGCTTCTGGTTAAAATATCAACTATTTGGTTCAAAATTAATCTACTTTATGGAAAACTAAGCAACTTTGTTAAAAGGATACTTTTTGGTTGAAAAGTCAACTGTTTTGTTGAAAAGTCATTTTCTTTATGAAAATTTTTCCCTTTATTCGAAAATTCATCTATTCAGTTGAAAATTTAACAATTTTGTTGAAAAATTATTGTTTATTGGTAAACAATTTATTTTATGACTAAAAATGTAACTATTCCATTTAATGATTCGTCATATAAATTTGAAAATTCAACTGTATGATTAAAAACTTATATTTTAGTTTTTTTTTCAAATATTATTTCTATATATTCATTATTATTCACCATTATTATTGTTATTGTTTCATACTTTGTTATTTATTGTATTTATTCAACTTTCTGGTCTAAAGTTTATCTAGTTGGTCGAAAATTCAAGAATTTTGTTGTTAAAAAAAGGCTAAAATGTTTTAAAATTCATGACAAGTAATTCACGCTACTGTAATAAAAAGATAGTGAACAGGAAATTCACGTACTGTATAAAAGGCACATATAAAATATACGCCTTTTTCATGCGCGAACGATTTCTTTTATTTTAGTTTCGTGCTCTCCTTTGTAAGGAGTTGCATGACGAGACTGTCAAGAGCATGTGCTATCTTGAACCAAGACAATTTGACGAGTTACATGTAGCGTTTATGTTTATACTTTTATATGGAGGAATATGACGGAAAAAGAAGAAAAGGAGCCTAACTTCGATTGGGAATTTATGAACGCAATTCAAAGGTGAATAGGATGATTTTGTGTGTGTCAACCAATGCCCCTTGGAACCTAGAGCTGTCCTCTTCGATTCATGAAATATCAAAGCGCATTCAGTCGTGCACTGAATTCGGTTTCTTTTCCTTGCTTTTTTTTTTTTTAATTTGTACGTATTTTTCTATTTATCTTTTGTCTTTCGCTACCTCTTACTATAGGAACCAGGTGATCTTTTTTGCAAGCGAACATACAATCTTTTGTGTGTGCCAACCAATGCCCCCAATAATCCAGAGTTGTCTTCTTCGATTCATAAAATATTGAAGGAAATTTAGTCGCGTAGCAAACTTTCTTTTTTTTTTACTCTTTCTATCTTTATATTTCTATATATTTTTCTCATATTTTTTCTAGCTCTCTCGTTGTCGAAAGGTTTCTGTATAATCGAACGCACAATCTTGTGTGTGAGGCAACCAATGCCCCCTAGAAGAGAATTTAGTCGTACAGCGAATTTTCTATTTCTTTCTTCTTTCTTTCACTTTTTCTATCTTCTTCCCTTTCCATCGTTTTCTCTTTCTATCTTTTTCTCTTTCTATCTTTTTGTATTTCTTTTATATTCTTTTCAATCTCATTCCAGAGGCATCCGGTGCTTTTTTGTAATCGAACGCACAATATTGTGTGTAAGCCAACCAGTGCCTCCCTAGAAGCGAATTTAGTCGTACAGCAAATTTTCTATTTCTTTCTTCTTTTACTTTTTCTCTCTTCCTACCTTTTCATAATTTTCTCTTTCTATCTATCTTTAATCCTATTATATTATTTTCTACCTCTTTCCAGAGGCCCCAGGTACCTTTTTGAAATCTAACGCGCAATCTTGTGTGTTTGCGAAACAGTGCCTCCCTAGAAGCGAATTTAGTCGTAAAAAAAATGTTCTATATCGTTCTTCTTTTACTTTTTCTATATTCTTTCGTTCTTATCATTTTCTCTTTCTATCTCTCTTTAATCCTATTATATTATTTTCCACCTCTTTCCAGAAGCCCCAGGTACCTTTTTGAAATCTGACGCACAATCTTGTGTGTTTGGAAACCAGTGTCCCCTAGATGCGAATTTAGTCGTGCAGCGAATTTTCTATTTCTTTCTTTCTTTCTTGTGTATTTGTGAACCAGTGTCCCCTAGAAGCGAATTCAGTCGTGCAGCGAATTTTCTATTTCTTTCTTTCTGTCTCTTTCCAGTTTTTCATCTTCTTCCATTTCCATGGCCTTTTCTTTCTATCTTTTCCTATTTCTGTCTTTTTTTATTACTCTTATACTCTTCTCAACTCATTCCAGAGGCACCAGGTGCTTTTTTTGTAATCGAACACACAGTCTTGTGTGTGTGCCAACCAGTGCCTCCCTAAAAGCGTATTTATTCGTACAGCAAATTTTCTATTTCTTTCTTCTTTTACTTTTTCTATCTTCTTTCCTTTTTATCATTTTCTCTTTCTATCTCTCTTAAACCCTATTATATTATTTTTTACCTCTTTCCAGAGACCCCAGGTACCTTTTTGGAATCTAACGCACAGTCTTGTGTGTGTGCGAACCAGTGTCCCCTAGAAGCGAACTCAGTCGTACAGCAAACTTTCTATGGCTTTTTTCTCCTACTTTTCATATCTTCTTACCTCTCTATTTTTGTGGTCTTTATATCTTCCTTTAATCCTCATATATTATTTCCTACCTCTTTCCAGAGGCCCCAGGTACCTTTTTCAAATCTAACGCACAATCTTGTGTGTTTGTGAACCAGTGCCCCCCATACGCGAATTTAGTCGTGCAGCGAATTTTCTATTTCTTTCTATCTGCTTCCGTTTCCATCGTTTTCTCTTTCTATCTTTTTCTCTTTCTATCTTTTTCTCTTTCTATCTTTTTATATTCCTCTTATATTCTTTTCAACTTCTTTCCACAGGCACAAGGTGCTTTTTTTTTTAATCGAACGCGCAATATTGTGTGTGTACCAAACAGTGCCTCCCTAGAAGCGAATTTTGTCGTACAGCAAATTTTCTATTTCTTTCTTCTTTTACTTTTTCTATCTTCTTTCCTTTTAATCATTTTCTTTTTATATCTTTCTTTGATCCTATTGTATTATTTTCTACCTCTTTCCAGAGGACCCAGGTACCTTTTTGGAATCTAACGCACAATCTTGTGTGTTTGCGAACCAATGTCCCCTAGATGGGAATTTAGTCGTGCAGCGAATTTTCTATTTCTTTCTTTCTCCGTTCACTTGTTGTATCCTCTTCCCTTTCCATCGTTTTCTCTTTCTATCTTTTTCTCTTTCTATCTTTTTGTATTCCTCTTATATTCTTTTCAACTTCTTTCCAGAGGCACGACGTGCTTTTTTTTTGATCGAACGCACAATATTGTGTGTGTCAACCAGTGCCTCCCTAGAAGCGAATTCAGTCGTACAGCAAACTTTCTATGGCTTTTTTCTCCTACTTTTCATATCTTCTTACCTTTCTATCTTTGTTGTCTTTCTATCTTCCTTTAATCCTCATATATTATTTTCTACCTCTTTCCAGAGGCCCCAGGTACCTTTTTCGAATGTGACGCATAATCTTGTATGTTTGCGAACCAGTGCCCCCTAGAAGCGAATGTAGTCGTGCGGCGAATTTTCTATTTCTCTCTTTATTGTGTGTTTGCAAACCAGTGTCCCCTAGATGCGAATTTAGTCGTGCAGTGAATTTTCTATTTCTTTCTTTCTCCTTTCACTTTTTCTTACTTTTTCCCTTTCCATCGTTTTCTCTTTCTCTCTTATTCTCTTTCTGTCTTTTCGTATTTCTCTTATATTCTTTTCAACCTCATCCCAGAGGCACCAGGTGCTTTTTTTGTAATCGAACACATAATGTTGTGTGTGTATGCCAACCAGTGCCTCCCTAGAAGCGAATTTAGTCGTACCGCAAATTTTCTATTTCTTTCTTCTTTTACTTCTTCTATCTTATTTCCTTTTTATCATTTTCTCTTTCCATCTCCCTTTAATTCTATTATATTATTTTCTCCCTTTTTCCAGAGGCCCCAGATACCTTTTTGTAATCTAACGCACAATCTTGTGTGTTTGCGAACCAGTGCCCCCTAGACGCGAATTTTGTCGTGCATCAAATTATCTATTTATTTATCTCTCCTTTTACTCTTTTCATCTTTTTATCACTCTATATTTTTCTCTTTAATTTTTTCTTTCTTCCTCTCATATTCTTTTCTACCTCTTTCCAGAGGCCCCAGATGCTTTTTCAGGGTGGCTACCCACCCAGGAGAAAGCCCGGAAAGAAATATTACACCGGGAGATTTTCCGTATTTCATAATTCGCGCGTTTTGTAATTTTTGGAAGTTTTCAATTAAAAAGAGCGTATAATTTTAAAAGTGTTTATAATAATTAAACTTTAAAGGTTTACAATGTTCCTCGCAATATTCCAAATTCAGCAATTTCAAACGGTGAAAATGACAGCGATTTTTTTCTACAGCAATCACATTTTTTAGTAAAAAAATCTATCCAATCTTTTTGAATATGATACTTATTATTTATATATTTACCGCCTTTCAAATTCCTTTAATTTTAATTTGAAATCATAGTTTTGAACGCGCAATTCTGTAACAGTTTAATATTTGAGGCCTTGAGACTAAAGGTTTTTCGTAAATTAATTTTTAAATTAATTCTTGGAGGTTTCGAATTTTATAATTCACAATATTAAAGTTTCAGATTCAAATAATTTTTCAAAATATCAGGACCATTTGTCTATTAAATATTTCAAAATTTTATATTGAAGGCCGTGATACGCAGTTTTGAATTTAATAATTTTACATGTAGCCATAAAGCAGTTTCGAATTGAAAAGCTTAAAATTGTACAATTTCAAAAAATGGATTCTTATTTCATGAAATTTCAAAGAGTTTGATTACAAACAAATTTTAATATCACAATTTTTCGTGACTAAATTTTTTTTCAGTTTTGAATGAAGTTCGCATTCGTATAAGTTTCAAAATCTTGTGTTTGTGCCAACCAATGTCCCCTAGATTCTAGAGCAATCTTCTTCGATTTATAAAATATGGAGGCGAATTTAGTCGCGCAGCGAACTTTTTCTTTTTTCCCCCTCATCTTTTTCCTAATTCTATATTTTTCTCTTCTTTTATTTTGCTATTGCTGTTATGTTTTTGTTTCTCCCTCTTTCCAGAGGCACCAGGTATTTTTTTTTTTTTTTGTAATCGAACGCACAATCTTGGAAGCTCGCCTCGCGGAAATGTAGCGTCCCGTAAAACTCACAGGGACGTGACATTAATGGCGGCAACGAATGGAGCTAGAAGTTGAAGTAGCGATGAAGAAAATGCATTCAATATCGATAGTTGCTGCTTCTATAACACTTTTTTTACTAGCGCTTGACAAAGGGGCTTAAAACTTTTTTAAAGAGAAATTAAGTCACGGTTCGCCTTTGTTTCCATATTTCCCCATAAAATCCTCATAATGCATTATTTATTATTTTCTGCTTACAGCACATAAAAATGTAATACTAAATATTAAAACATGTTTTGTATATTTTGTATGCTAATGAAATTCGAGAAGCAGCATTAAAAATTTTTTGTCAAGAATCTGCATAAGCCAGAGTGTCCACAGGTCACTGTAAATAGGGAAATCAGAGAAAAGTCGGGGAATTTTTTTGGTCGTGGAAAGTCAGGGATTTTGAAAAACAAATAGTAAAATTCAGGGAATGTCTGTAAGAAGCACCTCAAGTAACTTTCAAGAATAATCAACGCTGCCACACAAACACTTTTAGTCACTTTTTTTTCTTACATCACTTTTTGGTCAATTTTTAAAATAGAAAGATCACTTTAGTCACTTTTATTTCAATAGAGGTTAACCTACTATTTACATATTTATATTCAAAGTGATTCCAAAGGATTTTAAAGATTTGAGAGTATTTTGTAAAAAATACGGAAGAATTTTCAAACAGATTTAAAAGGTTTCAAGGAATTTTTAAATATTGTAAAGCATTTGGAATGTTTGATACTATTTTTAAAATTTTAAGGGAATTTTTGACAGATTTCAATAACTTGAAGAAATTTCAATGGATTTCAGGCTATTTTTGAAAATTCCAAGAAATTTTCAAGAGCTTTAAAAAATGTCAAGGGATTTTTAAATGATTTTAAAGCTTGTGAAATATTTGATGGTCTTCAAAGAGGTTACACGTAATTGTTAACTGATTTTAGTAGTATAATAGGATTTCAAAGGATTTGAAATATGTATTTTAGGGTATTTCAAAAGATTTCAAGGTACTTTCAATAGGCTTCAAAATTTCCAGAGAATTTGAAAAGATTTTAAATATTATAACAAATAAAAATAAAATAATGCCAAGAAATTTCTTAATTATTTCAATAATTTGAAGGGGTTTCAAAGGATTTTAAGGGATTTTAAATACTTTAGGTGATTTAAAAAAATTTTGAAGCATTTTTAAGAGATTTAGTAAATTTTAAGGATTTTGAAAGATATGGAATGATTTCACAGTAAAAATGTGGTTTTAAGATATTTTAAAAGATTCCAAAGGAATTTTAAAAAGATTATCGAGGACTTCAATGATTTCAAGGGATTAAAAAGCTGTCAGATATTTTTTGTCCATTAAATTCCTCTGAATTCAGTCAAAGTTTACAGAAATTAATAAGATTTTTTTTTTATTTTGAAAATGTTGTCTATTTCATTTGAATTTTTTTCAATTCAACTTGCATTGAAATGAGATCCTATGTATCTATGCTGAATTGATTGAAATTTATCTGGTTCACTTTTTTGGTTCAAATAGGCCACTTTTCTAGTTTTTTGAGTAAACTAGACTATGTGCAGCTTTGAGAATGATAAATTAAAATTTTTTAAATTTAATTCAGTTTTATTTCATTTATAAAATATTATAGATTAACAATGTTATAAGTTTAGAATTTTTGTCGTTAAATA
Organism: Andricus grossulariae; assembly: GCA_011634705.1. Lineage (NCBI taxonomy): Eukaryota > Metazoa > Arthropoda > Insecta > Hymenoptera > Cynipidae > Andricus > Andricus grossulariae. The sequence goes on from JAABKJ010010075.1 coordinate 9,578, forward strand.
TTAATAGTGAATGAAAATAAAAAATTAGCAGAGAAAAGTCATAAAATTTTAAAAATGATGTTTTTTGGCAACCCTCATAAGCTTTTTTTTACGTAAATATCACTTTTAAATGCAATAAATTATGTATAATTACAGTCTGTCTCTGCAAGTACATGAAATTAACAATCTAACAGTTCACCTTCAAGTTTCACAAATCACATTAAAGTTTCTCGGAGTTAGCATAGTGTTAGAATTAGAGATATGTCTGTGATAGTTCTAAAGGTAAGACGGGATACCTTGGGATTCTGTTCAAATAATTCATGGTGCAACACAAAGTAGTTGCTCTCTGGAGACAGTATCGTAAATTATCGCAACGGTAGCTAGACACTAAAATAGTAAAAACTTTCGTTTAACGCGAAATTTATGAGCTTTAGTTTCATCCTGCAAGCAAACGCGAGAAAAATTTAACTGCAGGTTACTAATGTGGAGGTAATCCAATTCTGAGTGGCGAGGATTCCCATTATAATACAATTAAATAGTAAAATTTATGAAAGCTATATTGGCCCAATTTCATAATCACACTTTCAATTTGGAGAGTTACCCCCAATTTTGAGGATTCAAAAACTATACATTTCGAAAAAAAGAGACAACAGGCTGTTAATCAAATCAGAAAGCGATCCATCTCAAACTAAAGAGCATTCATTTCCAGAATTTTTTTTAAAGGTACTTAATTTCTTGGTTTGAAGTATTATCGCGCTTCAATGAAGTAAATAATTGCAAAAAAAGATTCATCCTCCAAGATTCCGAGGAAAGAAGTTTTCAACCCCGAAGTTTCAAAAATCGAAAAAAAATCTCTTAGTTTTTTTCAATTTTCTTAACTAAAATCTAAGGAGTGAATTATGTATATTTTAATGTTAAATAGCTGCAAAAGAAAGTTTCATCTCAAAAAATAAAAACATAAAATCTAAAATGTGTTCCAAGTCTCTTACCTAAAACCTAAGACGTGAATTTTTTAAACTTTAATGATAAATAAGTGCACACATTTTTCCTTTTACACTATAAAAGATTTTTGTATAATTTTTGTAAATAAAATAAAGAGTTTTGAGACCTAGGCTTTGAAAAAGACTGTTTTCCCCAACAGCTGACGTGATGAAACTTTTTTAGCAATTATTTACTATAAAAAACAACAAAATTCATTACTCAGATTTTAGTTAAGAAACTTGGAACACATTTTAGAATTTTTTTATCGAATTTTGAGATTTAGGGGTTGAAAACGACTATTTTCCCCGGTAGCTAGTCGGATGAGACTTTTTTTTTTACAAATATTTTGCAATCCAGTGTCACAAAAATAATACTTCAGATTTTAGTTAACACCATTTCATATTTTGCGTTTCACATATAACATAAATATTTAAAACTTTAGTTCCACAGTATTTCATCAGAGGGATTCAGTAGTATAGGTCGAGATAATGCCAGACAATGCAGATGCAGTAGTAGT
>JAABKJ010010076.1:0-11054 GCA_011634705.1 Andricus grossulariae
AAAAAATATATATTTTTTTAAGGGGACTATCAATTGACTAGATGAACTTCAAGCCGAATCGACTAATTTTTCATCGAAAAGAATAATTTCCTACAAAAAAAAAAAAAAAAAAAAAATGTACATACATGTTCAATACAAAAAGATGAATTTTGTTTTGACGCTCCTGAAATGTTCAAAATCGTTTTGAATTTCCTCAAGAAACCATTGAAATTAATAATTATTTAACCTTCAATGAAAAATAAATAAATAAGGTTCAAAAAAATAAATATGTACACTAGGGTTGTCCGAAATTGCATTGGAATTTTTTTTCTCGAATTTTCATGCATATAGCCCGAAAATTTGTTCGAATCCACAAAAAATGAATGAATTTTTTAAAAATGATTTTCAGATGTGACACAAGCCCCATGAAGTCTGAAACGTGTTTCCCATAAAAAAAGACGTTTTTGTAAATTTAATTCAGAATCGTCAATATTGAGTGAATTGAGTTGAAACTCAACATTTCTCTTCACACTTAGCCATAGAATACGAATAAGGTATTATTTTTCAAATAACACCCCCATAAGTCTGTTTTATATGGTCCCAAAAATAAAACCCTTAAGTGAAAAAATGGGTTTTGCGAGTTTTTTCGCTATTTATGATTTTTTACGGTTTCTAAATGCAAATTGTTTCTAATACAAGAAATATAACTTTATACTGATAATCAGATGTTTACATAAATTATTTGAACAATTTATTATTGTTTTTAGCAATTTTCACTTAGAATAGAGGAAGAAAGTCGCGGTATTTTCAAATTATTCAAATTATGGTTTAAACAATTTATTATTATTGTTCATAACATTTTCTTTGCCAAATGGTAGAAAGTTGCAGTTTTTTCTGAAATTTTCAACCTTGTCTATTTTTTACGAAGAAAGGCTCAATAATTATTTAGAGCTAGCAAAAATGATTGTTTAAACAATTTATTATTGTTTCAAAAACTTCTCTCCTAAAATAGAGTTAGAAAGTCGCGGGTTTTTTTAAGTTTCCTCTTTTTCTCCAATTTTCAATGAGAGCGAGGTAATACATAATAAATTTTGACGAACATAATTGCTGAAACAATTTGTTATTGTTAATAATATTCTTTTAGAAAAATGCCAGAAAATCCCAGGTTTTTCAAAGGTTTTCCATTTTTTGTCCAATTTTCGAATGGTCAGGTAAATCATCAATTAGAGTTAACAGAATTATTTTTTCAAACAATTTATTATGATTGTTAATAATATTCAATTCAAATAATACTAAAAACTTGCGGTTATTTCTGAAATTTTCATCTATTAGTCTACTTTTCACATGAAGTAAATTAATAATTATTATAATTAATTCCTTTCCGAAAAAATGATTATTTAAACAAGTCATTATTGTTCATGTGTATATATATATATATTAAATTTATATATATTATATATTTATATATATATATAAATTTCTAAAAACAATAATATATTATTTAAACAATTATGTAAACATCTAATTATCAGTGTGAGGTAATATTTTATGTATTAGAATCAATTTGCACGAAAAAAAATTGCAAAAAATCATAATATCTCTAATACCTCTTAATATCATTTTTTTTCGAAAAAAAAATGAATTTATTTTTGGTGTGAATTCGAACATATTTTCGGGCGATATGCACGAAAATTCGAAAAAAATGTCAAATTCATTTTTGGACCACCCTCGTGTACACATATTTATTTTTTAAACCTTATTTGTTTATTTTTCATTTGGGTTAAATAAATATTATTTTTCTGGGTTTCTTGAGAAAATTCAAAAACACTTTTGAAAATGTCAGATATGTCATAAAATAAAATGAAAAAAATATTTTGTAAATTGTCAGAAATATTTCAAAGTCTTCAAATATATCTAATCTCTTTAAAACTTCAACAATTTCTAAATATTTTTCAAACTGACTTGTGTTACTTTCGAAATTAACTTAAAATCTTTCAGATTCTTTTTTGACAATTTCAAAAATAATATAAAAGTTTTTAAAATATTTTTAAATATGCTTTGAAAATTAATTTTGCGGAATAAAAAATGATTTTATATTTTTCCTGGAATTTTTAAAAAGTATTTTTGTTCTCTTCAAACATCTCAGAATTCTTAATCAGTTTCTAAATTCTCTGCTCAAAATCTTCAAAATTACAACATTCTGCTTTTTAAAATCTTCTGCATTGTTTTCCGAAAAATTGGGAAATAATTTTAAAACTTCTTAATTTAATAATTATTTATGATACTTTTTAAACCTTCGAAGACTTAAAAATACAACGAAGGATGTAATATTTAATATTTCAACAACAACAAAATTTTAACTTTGGATGAAAAACAGTAGAATTCAACAAAAAAAAGACAACTTTTCTAAATAGCAGTTGAATTCTCAAACCAAACCAGATAATTTTCAAAAACCACTTGCATTTTTAACCAAATAGGATAAGTTTCACAAAAAAAAGATTATATTTTTACTGAAAAACAAGGAATTTTCAACTTAAATGATAAATCTTCCAGAAAAAATTAATTTTTAATAAAAGAGTGCAACAATTTAAATTTACTACTGAAAGAGACAAATTTGCATCCAAAAATATAATCTTTAACCAAAAAAGTAAATTTTCAACATATTAGTTTACCTTTCAACCAGGCAGATGAATTATTGACCAAAAAATATTAGTTGTTAACAAATAGTCGATTTTTCAAAAAATAAAATAATTTTCAAGCAAACAGTAGAATTTTGAACTAAGCTAGATGAATTCCAAATCAAAAATATTGTGTAGACTTTTTTAAATTTGAAATTATAAAAAAAGAAATAACTTTTAACCAAGAGAAGTTGGATTTTCGTATTGGGTTATATTAGTTCAGTTCAAATTTAAACGAAATAAGAAGGGAAAGTTTTCCCGGAAAAAATTTATGACTTGGAAAATTCTTGAATAATAAAAGTCATCAATAAACTATAATATTAGCGAATTTCAAAATTCCCAAATTATAAAATTGCCGACAGAAAATTTTTGATTCAGGAAATATTCGACACTGAAAAATTCCAGACATTAAAAAATGATCGTATATTCTTTCAAAATCGTTGTTTGAATTTGAAATAACCACAATTTGATAAAATATTTCCTAATGCGGAAGAAAAATTTGTGTTTGTTCAACAGTAATGCAGTAAAATTACGAAATGCGGATGGCACTCATAAATAATGTCAATCTGTAAATTAGTTATTTATGCACTCTTTCATCACAAAATGTTACATTTATTAATCAGACAAACAAATTTCTCAATAATTATTTACCAAATATCGGTAATTATTAATTCCTTAATAAATTATCGATAAAAACTGCTTTGTTGGTTAACTTTATATGAAGCAACTTTACAAATCTCTTCATTACGGAAATTTTATGTTGAAATTAGTTCAAATAAATAATAATCAATGTAATGCACACATGATGATTTCAATGAAGCATTAAGCCCGAAACTGAAAAGCAGTTATAATACATTGAGAACTTCTATCAAAGTAATCCCGGAACATTGAAAACAATGTCAAAGAGAATAAAGAGGAAGATTATGTGCGTAAATTTTTTATCTATTTTCCACTTCCTTATCCACATATGCACATCAAACAGCTGGTATATATATCAGCAAACGGATTTCCGAAAAATCATCAGTTTTCGTTTACTCCATTATAAACGGGTACTAATTAAATTGACTGTGCTTGCGAATTATATATAAGCATATAAGAAAATGAGGCTCATTTTCGGTCTTCTTGGCCTCACATTAATACTGTTCTCAAAGGAAATTGGTAAGTATCATAATAAAAATCATAATTTTTTAGCACTTGGCAAATGTAGATCCGCGGTCAATATCTACATAATTTAGATCACATGTCAAGATTTCTGTATACCATTTTGTGTACAATTTAATTAACGAGAATTTCCGTTTCCTTTTTCTTTTTCCAGAAACATCAAATTTAAGAAAACTCAGTTTGGGAACATCAAAATATTCTGAAGAAGATTCAGAAAGTAGGGAGCCACCGGGAACTAGCAGAGTTAGCAATTATTTTCGTAGAAAGAGCAAGAAACCTCAATCTTCAGCAGGGAATGAAGCTCTCAATTTGGCTACACCTTATGACGATACTGCTTATGGTGGCAATCTCCTACTAGATTTGGCAGGGCAGAGTCAAACAACAACGAGAAGAAAATCTTCAAATCGAGACTCAGCAGGCCCTGCACATGCCATGAATCCTTTATTGCAGTTTGCTGATACAGTAGAAAATAATAACCACTTTCTTGCAACTATACAAGGTAACCAAGGCGAGCCTCGTCCACAAACTCATCTCCGAGAAAAAAAGAAACGTGGGAAACTTCCTAATATGCCTAATGCACCTCAAATGAATCCTTATGGAAATTATGGATATGGATACCCACAAGATCCTTCGTTTCAAGGAACACAATCAAGTTATTCTGAAGATCCATATCAAGGGAGTTATCATTCATCTTCTGAACATCACCAAAATTGGCAACAAGATTAGTTCAATAAGACAACAATATTGAAAAATAATGTACATTTGTACATATAACTATAATATACATGCATATAATATTAATTTGAATGTATAACATGTGCGTTCTTCTCTAATTTGGTTTTCGTAGTTGAGATTTTAAGATCTCTCAGTACGTTACTTCATACCGACAACATGAGTCATGTTTTTCGATACACGCTTGATTTTATCGTAAACAGTGGTCTTATTCTAACGTGTATATTTTCAGATTATGTTTCTTATGTAATATTTTTTGAAATACATACATATATACATACATATTGTTTGAATTGAATAATTCATTTATTGAAAGCTATGATAATTTACATCTTACAAAATTTATTTTTCAACTATAACTCTTAAAATTATCGTAATTTGAAGCTGATTAAAAAAAAAGATTCTTTTTGTCGAGACGAACTGATTGATATCTCATTTTTGATATGCTATTAGGGAATAAGAAAGTTATGATCACTTCTGATATTGACAAAGTTACAATTTAAAAACTTGTTGAAATAACTTTTATCAATTTTATTTTTCAAAGTTGAACCATGAATATTTAAATTCAAAATCATTAATGCTTCGTATATGAGAAAGCAAATACTTTTGCTGTTTAATCATACTAAGAAAGCAAAGTATTGATTAAAAATTTCAAATGTTACTTAATACTATGTGTTATGATACTTATTATTAATATATTTCTCATCCTTAAAATTTCTGTAATTTGAATTTAAATTGCTGACGGTAGCGTACATAGTTATTTTTTGAGAATGCTAATTTCTTATTACTTTCCTGTTGCAATTTTGATTTGACGTTCCAGAAATGTTTCAAAATCGTTTGAAATTTTCCGAAGAAACCCAGAAAAATAATATTTATTCAACCTACATAAAAAATGAAGAAAAGAAGTTTTAAAAAATAAATATGTACACTAATGTGGTCCAAAGATGCATTTAATTCTTTTTCGAATTTGTATGCATATCGCCAGGAAATTTTTTTAAATACACAATAAAATAAATCTATAAAAAATGATATTTAGAGGTGGCGCAAGCCGTATGAAGTTTAGCACGTATTTCCCATAAGAAGAAAATAATTTTTTTTGTAAATTTTAATCAGAATCACAATTAGCCATGGAATACGAATCAAATGTTACTTGTTGACAATTACCCCTATAGGTATGTTTGATAGGGTCCCAAAGAAACCCCATAAGTGAAAAACTGATTTTTTCGAGTTTTTGGTGGTAATTATGATTTTTTGTGGCTTTTTGATGCAAATTGTTTCTAATACATAAAATATTACTTTATGCTGATATCTAGATGTATATATAAATTGTTTCAACAATTTATTATTGTTTTTAGCTATTTCCTCTCAGAATAGAGATGGGAAGAAGCTTATTTTTCCATAATTGTCCACTTTCCGTCCAATTTTCGAACAGAGTGAGGTAATAGTTAAATAATTTTAACAAACAGCATTGTCTAAACAAGTGATTATCATTTTTAATAAAATTCTCTTTAATGCTAGAATTTGCGGTTTTTTCTGAAATTTCTAAATATTTGTTTATTTTTCACTTAGCGTGACTTAATAGTAAATGTTAAATGCTAGATAGTTGTGGCTTCTTCTGAAAATTTTAACTTTTAACCCACTTTTTACTTAGTAAAGTAATGAATAATGCAAGTTAACAAACATGCTTATTCAAACAATTGTTCATTGTTTATAACTATCTTTTCTCAGAAAAATGCTAGAAAGTTTTTTTCTTCTGAATTCTTTAGTTTTGCTTTGACATTTTAGTCATGAACAAATAATAAGTGAACCTGAACATGAAGCATTGTATAATGATTTGACGCGTACAAATCAATCTTTTATTGGATCAATAATGCTAATGAATTTTAAATTTTAGAGTTTTTTATATCACGGTTTACATAAATTAAAAATAAAAATTGAGCCAAAAAACATTTTCCAACTAAGAATTTATTTTTATTAAAAACTCCATTCTCAATCCTTTACTTTTCGGTACAGTGCTTACCTATTTCAAACGGTTTTTAAACCCAAATACAATTATAATTAAAATTAGTGATATTGAAAAAAAACAAGAAATAAATTAATAATTTTGTAGATTAATATAAAAATTGTACCTGTGATAAAGTTGTTTGAGTTAATCAAACAATAAGAATAATTTCTAAGGGAGACTATTATTGTGATTTGTAACTATTTGAATGACAGTTTTACGAATGTTCAATTTTAAGTCTTCTTCTTCAATATTCTCAATATAATTTTCAATATTAGTCACGCAATCTACTCATAGGAATTTTATTAACTTTCAAAGGAACTTCAAATTTGTTAACTAAAGCTAAGCTTTCAGCAACCTCATCAGGGATTTCGACAGTTGATAAATTCTTGAAACATTTGTTTAATCGAAAATCAGTAATATGCCTAATAAAAGCTGAAGACATTCTTTTTAATTAATTGAACTTTTTTATACAATCATCTTTTTTTAATATTTCAAATCTAGATTATTAGACTTCACACCTATTTTATGCAAACGGTATCTCGATGACATTTTAGCTATTGTTCCTACTGATAAGACTGAACTTTTTTTAATCTGTTTACTAGTATTGAAGATTGTCTGAAAAACCTTCTTGGTCTGGAAGATGTATAAACTACAATTTGCACAATTTATTTTTTCATAGAATTGGTTCAAAAGAAGGTTTAGTAGATAGATGATAAAATATTGTGCTAATTATATTAAATTATTATAATTTTAGAAATATTTTTTCTGGATGTTCAATGACTCCAATCTATTTTTCAAAATCGTTATTTGAATTTGAAATAACAACAATAGAAGATAGTATCTCTTACTGCGGGAGACAAATATGTGTTTGATCAATGGTAAGAAGATGAAAATGACGAAATGCGGATGGCACTCAGAAGTAATGTCAATCAGAAAATTAGCTATTCATTCACTCTTTCTTCACAATATGTTACATTCATTCTTCAGAAAAATTAATTCATCGAAAACTTTTATAGTAGATTTCAGTAGTTATTGATTCCTGAATTAATTATCTATAAAAAGTGCTTTGTTGATTAGTTTTATATGAAACAACTTTATAGATCTTTTCATTGAGGAAATTTTATATTGAAATTATGTTCAATCAATAATAATCATTATTATATACACATAATTATTCCAATGAATAAGCCCTTAACTGAAACCTAGTTATAATACTTTAAATTCTTCTATCAATATTTTCTCGGAACATTAAAAAAAATTTCGTGAGATAAAAAGAGGAAGATTATAGGCTATCATTTTTTATCTATTCCCCACTTCTTTATTCACTTTTTCACATTAAACGGCTGGTATATATATTGGCGAACTAATTTCTGAAAAATCATGAGTTGCTATTTACTTGATTATAAACAGATACTAATTAAATTAACTGCTCTCACGAATTATATATAAACATATCAGAAAATGAGGCCTATTCTTGTTCTTTTTGTCCTCATATTAATGGTGTTCTTGAACGAAATTGGTAAGTATCATAATCATAATAATTTTTTAGTGCATTGCAAATGTAGATCCTTGGTCAGTATCTGAATAATTTAGATCAGATATCATGATTTCTGTATATGAGAAGTTTTTTCTTGTGGAATGATAGTGTTTCCTTGTCCATTTTCAGTGTTGAGAATATTTTGTCTACCATTTAATCAACGAGAATTTCCGTGTTATTTTTGTTTTAACAGAAACATCACATTTACCAAGACTCAATTTAGGATCATCATCATATTCTGAAGAAGATCTAAGAAGAATTGCTCCGTTGGGTACTAGTAGACTTGGAGCTATTCCTCCTACGAGGAACTTAATGCCTCAACCTCAACCTTCAGCATGGTATGACGCTCTCAATTTGGATCAACCTTATCGCGCAGGCCCTAATCCCGATACTAGTCTCCAACTAGGTTTGCCAGGGAGTGGCAAAAAAAAAAAGAAAAAAAGAACTTCACATAAACAATTCCAAGAGCCTGAACTTGACAATAATCCTTTATTCCAATTTGCCAACGATGTAGAACATTTGGACCAAATGCTTTCAACTCCAGAAGGTTCTAACTATGGCAATTATCATCCACAAACTTATTACCAAAGTGGAGATTATTATGGCCTGCCTCATGATTCGACTTATATGGATCCTTCTCAAAGTTCTGGAAGTGTGAACCATAGACATTCTTTGTTTCAAGCAACACAAAGAGGTCCTCCTGAAGATCCATATCAAAGGGCTCATCCTACAACTTCTCGATCTCGAAAGCAACACTAATACTTCGAGTTCAATAAGACGACTATATTGAAAAATAATGTACATTTGTACATATAACTGTAATATAGAAAATAATAATATAAATATATAAAATTTGGCTTTTTCTCTAATTTGGGTTTTCGTAGTTAAGATTTCAAGATCATTTTGTAAGTTACTTCATACCAAAAACACGAGTCATTTTTGTCAATACAGACTCGATTCTATTGTGAACAGTCGTCACATTCTAAGATGCATATGTTCAGATAATGTTTATTGCGTACAATTTTTTGAAATACACACATTCTTTACTGGAAATATCGTATCCATAACGTTTTTGTCCTATCACCGGTGTTAACCATAATAGAGTAATGAAACGATTATTTTTGAAATTTAATAATTTATTGATTGAGAACTATGATCATTTAAAATATTACAGAATCAATTTTTTAACTAGAATCCCTAAAATTATCAGAAGTCAAAGTGATTTGAAAAAAAGATTCTTTGTTTTGAGAGGAACTGATTGGTCTTTAGTTTTTTATATGTTATTAGGGAATATAAAGGTTATGATCACTTATTATTATTATTATACTATTAGGTCATTTCCCTTTTGGGGTAGGCGTGAATTGCTCGGTTGGAAAGTAGTGGTGTGTGGATGGGTTTATAGGTATAGGGTAGTTAGGTATATAGGTGTAAGGTATAGATTTTTGTTTCAGGCGTCATTCACTCATATAATTTTCAATGTTTTTTATAATAATTATCCAATTAATTTAAATGTTAGTTGATGCTACGTATAATAATACTTATTAATAATATATTTCTAATCTTTAAAATGTTTGAAATTTAAATTCAAAATTATAGTTTTTATTGCATTATTTCAAAACACTTTTATTTTAGAGGCCTTGATGTCACCAGCGAGATTAAGTACAGCTTGCACTAGCGGTATGAATAATTTCCAATGGTAGTGCAAATAATTATTATTTAAGCTTTTTTGTTTCTTATTAGGGTTATAGAATATAGTTTGAATATATTTTCAAAATATAGTCTCATAGAAAATTCAATTTTTACAACTTTATTTAACAAAATCTTTTGCTCAAATTATGCCTACAAATTTGCCCAAAATCACTTTACGCTAGGATGCGTATTTTTAGTTTAAATTGTAAAAAATAACATTCAAAATAAACGAATCAAATCCATGGAAAGCGACACAAGTTGCTATAAAATATTGAATAACAAAATTGTTTTGTTTTTTTTTCTTATAGGATGCCCACTTTTTTTCAATCATAAAAACAAGAGAATGTGGATACGTATGTTTCAATACTAATGCATATTATGAATTGTAATTATATAAATTTATTGAAATGATATATTGTTCAGCGTGGATGACAATAAAATGTCATGCAGTATAAGAAAAAGATATTAAATCAGTCATGATAAATAAGATTTGTACTTGATTTTGCAATATGTGAATAAGCAATTCCAGGCCGAGGTAGATGAATAAATGTCATATACATTCGATATAAAAGTGTTGAACATAATGCAGAAGAGTTGAAGTAAAAAAATTAAAGTGAAATATCAATTTTACAAATATCTTCCATTTTAGAAAAATATATATTCACAAAAAGAGGTAGATTGTTTAAAATATGATTTTCTCTCGTGTTTATTTATTATTTGTTCATGACTGAAGAGGCAGAGCAAAGTTGAAATTTCCAGATAGAACCGCAACGTTCTAGCTGAATCCGAACCCGGGGTCCAAATACCCAAGTTAGCTCGTATTTTTCCAAAAAAACGCAAAAATAGACGTGAAATCGACGAAAACAGCGATTTTTCTGGTATATTTTTACCAAAAATAATATCTTCATGCCCGGTAGACTTAACCAGCATATCTATATGTTTTTGGGGTCGCTGAATCCGAATCAAGGGTCCAAATATCCCAGTTGGCTCTTATTTTTCCGAAAAACGCAAAAATAGACGTAAAATAGAACAAAACAAATGACTGTGAACAAAATAAATGACAGATAGCGCTCGAACTTCGAGTCAAAACAAATGACTCTGAACAAAAAAGATGACAGATAGCACTCGAACTTCACGTCAGTAAAGAGGAAATTGGTGCCAAGTTAGCTTCATAAAGGTTTTTGACAATCTCTTTGAGCGGGCTCTTTAATGTGACTGTAGTCAGTGGCTTCCTTATTTTCATTTTTCTATAAACTCTAATAAACTATAAACT
>JAABKJ010010077.1:0-11054 GCA_011634705.1 Andricus grossulariae
CAAAAACCGGGGGGGTCAAATTTTACACAAATCTAACACCTTCTCTGGATGAGAATGTAAAAATAGGAATTTTCAAGAACCATGAGCATTAATGATGGTTATTTTATTGTTTTAATCGTTACAAATAGTATTGAGGACATGGAAAAAATGGAATATTTCCAAAACCCACACGCAAGATGAAAAAAAAAGAAATAATCAAAGTTTTGATGAGAATGTGTCCACTACATGGGCCGATTTTTTCACTATTAATGTTATTTTTTTACGAATAAAACAGAAACTACAAATCCTATCAAAAAGCGACCCATAGCAGATTTGTAGATCTTTTGGAAGTGCACAGTTTTTGTTCAATTATTATTTATCGTATCTTGCATAGTTTGACCGTGGAATTGAATTTTTTATTTTTCATTACTTTTTGTGCAATAAAAATTAGAATTTTCGATTTTTCAAGAAAATTCGAAAAGTCGTTATGATAATCCTGTAAAGCGTGCAAAAAGAAACCCTTTTTTCACCTTGACTTTTTTTCGTGTGGTGCGTTGTTTGGCTGAAAATGTTAATTTTCTTTTACTCTTTTGGATTTTGAAAATGCTGTAAGTCTGCAAATTTTTATTTTATCAAAAAATATTATTCAAAGAAATTGTTTGCATTTTTGATTACTATGAACAGACGCACATATAGTTTTTAAGTTGTGAAAAAATGGCCTCAAAAATTTCCAAATGCGCTCACTTTTTCAATTTTCATCCAAAATGGCTGGCTAACAAACTTGACCTTTCGTTTGCGAAACTAAAAGAGTTTACCAAAGGTCAATCTAATAGGTCAATTGTTTTGAAAGTTATCGCGCTCACAGACAGACATACATACATACATATAGACAGACACATTCGTAAAAACCTTTTTGTTGGGTTGAGGGGGTCTCAAAACGTGAACATTTGACAAAAAACCGGGGGGGTCAAATTTTTCACAAATCTAACACCTTCTCTGGATGAGAATGTAACAAGAATTCAACAAAAAGATCTGGACAATATACTCTCAAATATCTGAATTATAACTTAAAACAAAATTGATATATGAGTTTTTCAGGAAACCCCTAGATCTGATATTTAAAAAAATGGCATGATACTATTTTGCTATTACTTTTCAAAATTTATGCTACTATAGACACTTTTCTGAATTTCTCACATAAGTCCGAGGCCAGACAATGTTTAATAATTTCGTTTTCCATTCTCACATTTTTTAATAGTTTGATTTAAAAATGTTATATTTTTAATGCTTACAATTCAACATTTTTCTCTTCGTGATAATTTTTATTTAAAATTGGAGATACAAGAGAAGTATTATCATTTTTAGGGTTTCGTCGCTGTGGGCAGAAACCCTCATAGGGAAATGCGTAGAAGAAAAGTACAGGAAGCAGGGGAAATGAGGGAAGGAGAAGTAAGAGAAAAGGAAGTAGGGAAGATGTGAGGAAATGAGGGAGGGTAAGTAGGGGAGGTGAGGTGAAATGAAGTTCGGGGAAATCGGGGAAATTAGAGAAGGAAAAATGAGAAAAGGAGAAGTAGGGAAAAAAAAAGAAAAGGTTAGTAGAGGGAAATGAGGGAAAATGAAGGCAGCGAAATTAGAGAAAGTGACAAGGGAAATGAGGGGAGAGGGAAGTAGGAGTAATTTTAACTGAGAAGAAGTAGGAGAAATGATTATAAATGAAGGTGAGTAGTAGGACAGGATGAGTGTTAGCTGAGGAAGCGAGGAGAGGAGAAAGAATCGGAGATGAAAGTTGAAAAAAGAGGGTTGCGAAGGGTGAAGTGAGGAGACCGGAAATAGGAAAAGTGAGGAGAAATGAGGACAGACGAAGTAGCAGAAGTGGTTAGGAGATAAGCACGAGAAGTAGGAAAAATGAGAGAAAAATAAGCAGGCAAAGTGAGGGGAGAGGAAGTAGGGAAGATGAGAGAAAATAAATTAGGTTAGATAAGGGCAGTGAGGAGAAATGAAGGTAGAGAAAGTAGGGAAAATGAGTGGCAAAGAGAGGTGTGGAATGAAGGGAATGAGGTATGGAAAGTAGAGGAAGTGATAGGAAATAAATGGAGGGGGAAGTGTGGGACGTGAAAAAAGGGAAAGTAGGAGAAGTGACTGATAATGAGGGGAGGAAAAGTAAGAAAAATGAGTAAAAATATGGCAAGGGTTAGCAGGGAAAAGTGAGAGTAAATGAAGGTAGCGAATGTAGAGGAAATGACAAGAGAAATAGGGAAAGGCGAATTCAGGAAGGAGATGTGAGGAAAAGTGTCAGGTGAAAAAGCAAGAAGAGGGGGAAGTAGTGAAGGAAAAAGTTAAGGATGGTTGCAAAGGATGAAGTATGGGGAGGGAAAGTAGGAAAAGTAAGGAGAAATGAGAACAGGCTGAGCAGAGAAAGTGCCACTAAAGAAGAAGAGGGCAGTAGAGGCAGAAAGGTTAATAAGGGAGTATAAGCGAACATGAGGCGAAATGAGGAGTGGGCAAGCAGAGTAAGTGAGGCGAAATGAGGAGAGGGTAACCAGTGTAAGTTAGTGATAATGAGGGGAGGGAATAATAGGAAAAGGTTGTATGGGAAGTGAGTGTAAGTGGGGAAATGAGGGAAGTGATATAGAAATGAGGGTGAGTAGGGGAGGGGGAGTTAGGGCTGGGGAAGGGAATCAAGGAAAGGGGAGTGTTAGTTGTCGAAGCGAGAAGGGGAAGTAGTAGAGGAAGAAGTTGAAGAAGGGGGCGGGCGGTGAAGTGTGGTGGGGAAAGGAAGGAGGGAAATTTAGAGGAAGTAAAAGAGGTACTTACTTTGACGAATTTTTTATTATTCAATTCTAAATTTTTTTCATCGTACAATATAAGAAAAGAAGATTAGACCTGGAAAGGCTGTTTATCTTTATCTCTAAACATACGTCTTCAAGAAAAAAATTAAGCAAAATATCTCCTACTTTGCATAAAATAAAGCACCTACTTCTTGTGACACACATTAGAGTAAACGCACTTATCGAGTCAGAGCCCAAACTGAGGATCAGAGGACTTTTTTTTCATTTGCATCGTCGCGTCGGAGGGTGGATCCGTTGATACGGAAATATGACAATTTTTCAGAGTATTAAGTACACCCGACCTTTGATATTAATAATAATAATAATAATAATAGTAAGCGACGTAGAGACTGAGTAGGGTGAAGGCACTGATGGCAGTAGGGGGTAACTTTTGAACCCAGATACAAATTACAGCTCATTTTTATGCCATTTTAATATCGCCACGCGCCATTAAGTATCTCCTGCTTCAACCCCGATCCCCACTCTTTGAAGCTACCATCTTCTTGTTCTCGCCAATATTCGTTTTTTTTTACAAGAAACGGCAAATTCATAGGCACCCATTAGAGACTCAAAGACAAAGTCTTAAATTGCAATCTGAATATATTTGAATCCCAAGAAATTGTCTGTATCAGATATCAAGAGCGTAACAGATTTCAATCAGCAGGCAGCTACTTTGCTGAGGTGGAAAAATGATTTTTTTGTTAATATCCTGACAACAAACTCATTATTACAAATATTTTTTAAAGTACATGGCTTAGTCTATAAAATAATACTTATTCATAAATTGTTATTCACGTTTCTTTATTTTCATTTCCTGAAATTAAAAATATTACCAAATCGAAAATTATTAAATAAAAAACAATTTTGAATTGAAGGCGTTTGAAATTTAAAAAAATACATTGAACGATTTTGTAATAAAAAATAAAAAAACGATTACAGGCATGGCTTGTAGCGGCCTTGATTCTGAATCGGGTGAATCCAAATGTAAGCAGACAGGGACGCATGAATAATTTCTGTTGGATTTTGACGCATGACGCAGCCTGATCCAACTAACGTTCTGAGAGAGCGGCTGTCGAGCTGTTTATCACGCTTGACTAAGCACCGCCCTCTTTATGCGCGGCGGCTCCTCTCATCACAAAACTGCGGAGGCCATCAGTTTTGAGAATATCGTAAATTGGGGGTTCTTATATCAGTAGTTTAGCGTGTTTCGACAGGAATAAAAAGGAATTCAACTTGTATAGCTGCAAATAGAAAAATTTTTATCAGAAGCTCACCAAATTGATAAATTTCCGACTATTATTTGAAATATAGGACAAAATCATTAGGAAGGAGTTGAAATTATATGATTTCTAACTCAAAGCGTTCAAAATAAAAAAATTTTACTTTGAAATAAAAAATCTCAAAATTGAATCATTTGAAATTGAAATCTCAAAAAGCGGATACTTTCAATTATTAACAATTGAATATTATCCGATTGTATTTTATAAAATTGGATGATTTAGAATTTAGAGGAATTGAAATTGTATTATTCCTATTAAAAGCGTTTACAACTTGAAATTGAAAACTTTTGAATTTGAATTATTTTCAATTTGAAGTGTTAAAAATTTGACTATTTGAAATTAAAAACTGAATTGAATGTTTCAAAGTTGAAGCTTCTAAAATTTTAGACTTTTAAATTGTTATTACATAAACAAAATCAGAATATAACATCAAAATTCATAAGACAAATTTCTTTAAGATAAAGAAATAAATCAAGATTTCTACTACGGAACATAAAAAAAACAATGAATATTTACCAAGAATTGTGATATGAAACCCCTTCAAAATTGCAATTATTTACAGTCAAAATATTTTCATTAAAAATTCTAATATTTGGTTGAAAATTAAATTATTTTGTAGAAAATGCAACAATTTCGGTAAAAAGTCATCTTTTGTGGTAAAAAATTCAACCACTCGGTTAGAAGTTGAACTAGTTTGTTAAAAATTCATTTTTGTGGTTAAAATTAATCTCTTAGGTTAAAAATTTACTATTTTATTGAGAATTTGAGTGCCGCTTGAAAATTCACGTATTTTCTTGATAAATCATCTTTTATGTCAGAAAATTAATCTTCTTGGTCAAAAAATAAATTTTTCGGTTCAAAATTGATCTATTTGGATAAATGTTGGACTCTTTTCTCGAAAACTCATTTTTTGAATTTTAAATTCATTAACTTACAAAAAAATGAATCTCTTTTATCGAAAATTGAACTATTTTTCTAAAATTTCGTTGTTTCTAAATGAAAATATTTTTTGTTTGAAATAGTAACTATTACGTGTTTCGTTGAAGAATTAATATTTTTTGATTGAAGAATTCACTACTTGTTTTAAAGTTGAACTGGTTTGTAAAAAATTCATATTTTTTATTGGTTATAGACTTATCAATTTATTTGAAATCCCAACTAATTCGACGTAAGTTTTTTTTTTGTTAAAAGATCGTGGTTTTGGTTTCCAAATTCAGGAATTTGGTATAAAAAAATTAGCTATTTGGTTCAGAAAGAAATTTTTAATGAAGAATTATATTTTTGGTAGAAAATTTGAATATTTTGGTAGACAACTGAACAATTTTCTTTAAAAGTTTAACTATTTTGTTGGAAATTAATTTTTTTGTTTAGCTAAAATTTTGCTTTCCGAAAATTTAATTATTCCATTTGTGTTTTTAAATTTGTTTAATATAACTTATAACTTGCGTAGAACATTAATATTTTTAGTTGAGAATTCCTAATTTTGGTTGAGGATTACGCTATAATGTTAAAAAATCCGCTTTTCTAGAGTTTAGATAAAGTTTTTTAAACTTGAAATTGAACGATTCCATTTTTTATTAAGAATCTATTTTTGCTAGTTGAAAATTTAACTTTTTCTTCGGAAATTCATCTTTTTTTATTTCAAATTAATTTTGTTGTTAGAAATTTCTCTTTTCGGGTTCAAGAGTAATCATTTTTTTTTTGAATTCGCTCTTTAGCTCTAATTTGTCGAAACTCAATTGAAAGTTTGTCTGATTACGTAGAAAATCGATCTATTTGGCTAAAGATTCTTCTATTTTTTACAAACTTAATTTTTTTTTTCAAATTATTATTTTTTTTATATGAAAATGTAACTATTCCATTTTCGGCTCAAAGTTCATCCATTATAAGTTGAAAATTTAACTATTTCGTAGAAAATCAACGGATTATGTTGAAAATGCGTCTATTTGGGCAGAAAATTAATATCTTTTGTTAAAAATTCATTATTTTAGTCGAGGATTCAACTATTATCTGTTTTGTTGGAAATTCTCAATTTCCAGTTGAATTAAACTGGTTGATAATTTAATTTTTTTTTGCATCTGAATATTAATTTTTTAATAAGAAAATTTAGCGATTGCATTTTGGTTGAAAATTGATCTTTTTCAGTTGAAAATTCATCTTTCTTGGTTGAAAATTAGGTTTCCTGTTAAAAATTTTTTATATTGGTTTCAAAGTCAACTGTTTTCTAAAAAATTCAAATTTTCAGCTTTAATTGGTTTGTTTTTTGTTGAAAAGTAGTAATTTTTGAACTGAAAAATCAACTATTTCATTCCTGGATGAAAACATATTTTCTTTTTTACTTGAAAATTCAAGTATATGCTTGAAACATCAACTATTTGGTTGAAAATTTCATTATTCTAAATTGTTATTCAGCAGATAATATTGGTTTTTGAAGTACCGACACGAATTTCAATTCTTAATCAGAGAAGTATCACGTGTCACAATACCTTTTCTAATAGAAAATTCCTATAAATATTAATAAATTGTTTTCAAAATTCATATGAACATCTAATTATCAGTAGAAATAAGTTTTGATTCATATTCTATGGCAAATTGTTAAGAGAAATGTTGAGTTCCGACTTGATTCACCCAATATTTACGATTATGAATAAAATTTGCAAAAACACCTTTTTTGTTATGGAAAACACGTTTAAACTTAATGTGGCTTGCGAAACCTCTGAATATAATTTTTTAATTAAAATAAGCAACGCATTTATTTTTGTGTGGATTCGACCAAATTTCCCGGCGATATGCATAAACATTCAAGGTGTCATTCTACTATCTCACTTTTGAACAATTGATTCTTTTACATTTTTCGACAGGTTATATATTCAGAAATATCATATCAAAATTTCACACAGAAATTTGGAGCCTTTTTATACTTTTGAGAGGTTGCATCGGTAATTGTTTTCGATGCATATTCGGAATTATTGCTGTTTATTTTTAAATGTGTATATTGTATTGTATATTTTTCAATGTGTATATGTAGAAAATATTGCACCTCTAAGAATTTATACGAAGCAGGGATCGCAGATTAAGGGTAAATAACTTTTTCTCACAATTTTTATGTTCCGAAAACTTTAAACGCGTTTTTCTCGAAACAATGTTTTGCGCTCTGCGTGCACGATTTCTCAAAAAGTTTTCCAACGCACGCTTTCAAATTTTCAAAACACGATTTTTTGAAATTTTTTGTTTAAACTGTCGCCATTATGTTATTTTGCAAAATAAAAAAAAATCGCTACGTCACCCCAGAGCTATGATCATAATAATCAAGAAAATTACTGATATATTCGTTTCAGATGATGCTGACTGGAGATATCATGCACGCAGTGGACATGCCTTTTTTTAGATACTTTGTTAATTGTTAAATAATACCTAAACTAAATAATAATTTCACGTAACAGAATTGTTTTTGTAAATTTTGAGACAACATAAATCAACATTACAATTTTTATTTAATTATGTAAATTCGTTGTTCAGAAAAAAATTCTTAAAAATCACCTTTTTTGCCAAGATAGTAGAATGAACCCTTAAAAAATTGCCCAATGCATTTTTGGACCACCCTAATGTGAACGCTTCCAAACTTTTCGCGAAATTTTGATACATTAGTCGTAAAATAGGAGTATATTTCTCGATGTTACACCCACGATTTTACCGGCGGAAGAGCACAGTTTCATACCCATGTAGCATTTTAAGTTATGCTAATTTCAGTGCGACGAAAGGAGAAGAAACAGCTTTCTAACGGAGTCGAAGGGAAAATAAGGACTCGTCCGCGGCATTGTGCATCGAACATATTCATAACTCGCATTTACTGCGACGTTACTTGCCTTTTATTCGAAGAACGGTATATGCACGCTTTTATGACCGGGAAGAGCATACTTTGAATTGGGCGTCTAAGAGTTATGGGGACTTAGCAGCTCGCCGTGACGCCACTTGCTCGTCCCGCTTCATGTCCCTGTTACGATTTTATTCGCTATCTTGATTTTTTCACCCTTTTTCAATATTTATTCATAGTCCCATTTTAGGTGTGATAAATTATCTGTAGGAACTAGCCAACAAACACATACACTATGCACGTGATTATTGTTCAGGGCGATTACTAATTTTCGCCTAACAATTTCCCGGCTTTACCCGGAGACTATAATTGTGGTTTTACTTACGTTCATTTTGAGGCTCATTTTCGTCATGCTTGTATTCAGTTTGCCTAACATTCTTTGCAAGTCTTGGATTAATTTTGCCATAATAAGCTTATAATCTGCGAACGCTAACCCACGTACCTTCACTGTCCCGAGATCCACACCTTGTTCGTCGAAGTGGCACCAATGAAATGAATTTTCGACCACAAAGAAGGCTTCAAAAATAGTTGAATTTTCAACAAAATAATTAAATTTTTAACAGAAAATTTGAATTTTTAACCAAGCATAGTTGAGTTCGCAAACAAACAAAAAAATGAATTCTCAACGAAAGATTTATTATTTCGCATTTTATGTATGAATTTATGAATTCTATATCTAATAGGATGAATTTTCAACAAAAGAGTTGAATTTTCGACAAAAATATATGACTCAATAGAATCGTTGAATTTTAAACCTACAATGGCGAATTTTCAACAATAATGTAATTTTTAATCAAGAAAGGATGTATTAATAACCAAACAGTTAAATTTAAAAAAAACGCAAGTTTCCAACCAAAAATGGAATAGTTAAATGCAACTAAAAATCATGAATTTTTAAAAAAATAGTTGCGTACTCAACTTAATTTTTCAAATAAATAGTTTAATTTTCAACCAAATAGTTGCATTTTTTGCTAAAATAGTTGAATTATCAACGAAATAGTTGAATTTTCAAAAACAAATGAAGTTTCCAACGAAAAATGGAATAGTTACACTTTCAGTTCAAAAATTAATTTTCAATAAAAAGAAACCGATTTTCTATCAGTGTAATTGAACCAATGAGACGAATTTTTAACAAAATAGTTCAATCCACAGCTGATAAGATGAATTTAAAAAGAAGAATATCAATTTTCCAACAGCAAAAGGCGGATTTTTTAACAAAATACCTAAATTTTCCATAAAACAGTTGCATTCCACACCCAAAACCAAATAGTGGAATTTTCTACCAAATAGTTGAATCTTCATTCAAAATAGTTGAACGTTCAGTTGAAAAACACAAGTTTTTAACCCGAAATGGAATAATTACATTTTCAGTTTAAAAAAATTATTTTAAAAAAGCTTCTCAACCAAAATGATGATTTTCCAAAAAAAGAGTCTAATTTTCTACCTAAAAAGACAAAATTTCTACAAAATAGATGATTTTTCAACAAACATTTGAATTTTTCACCCTACACTAAGCATTTTCAAACAAAAAAGATAATTTTATACCAAGTAGTTAACTTTTCAAATGAATAGATTGATTTTTAACCAATTCGAATTCTCAACGAAACTTGTTATATTTCATATTTAAACCAAAAACTATTTTAATTTGAAATCAAAAACAGTAGGATCCAACCAAAAAAGACGAATTTTCAGCAAAATAGTTGAATCCTCAACAAAATACACGAATTTTCAATCAAATAGTTGAATTTTTGAGTAAAAAAGATCAATTTTCAATTAAAAATATGAATTTTCAACCAAAAATAGAATAGTTATATTTTCAGTTAAAATTTTCCACTCTTTAGATGAATTTTCATCTAAGATGATGAATCTTCACAAAAAAAAAATTGACTTTTAACAAAGTAGGTCTACGTAGTTGAATTTACAAATGAAAAAGATAAATTTTTAACAAAAAGTGTAATTCATGATATTTCAACCAAAAGAGACTTTAGTTTAAATTAAAAATAGTTGAATACACTGAAAAAAACGAATATTCGACAAAATTGTTAAATTTTAAACCAAGGAGATGAATTTTCAACGAAAGGGATGAATTGCTAAGTAAGAGGATTAAGTTTGTACCAGAAAACCCAAATTTTCAACAAAAATACATCAATTTTCACTGAAAAATATAATTTTTAATCAAATATTCAAATTTTTGAACTAGAAAGGACAAGTTTTCAACTAGAAATGTGATAATTCAATTTTCAGCTTAAAAGAAGTTAACTTTCGACTATATAAATATATATAATAATATAAAAGATAAGTTTTCAACAAAATAGTTGCATTTTCAACAAAATCATTCAATCATCGAACAAATAGTATAATTTTCAACCAAAACAAAAATTTGAACAAAAATCGTGAAGGAGGGAAAATTTCTTGATAGCAGGAAGAAACAGATATTCTTCAATAAAGGAAAGAGGGGGAAATATGGAAATGGGGGTGTCAAGTCCTTAATATGAAAGTAATTTTCAAACGCAAAAGTCGCAAATTTTGTTTTTAAATTTATCATCAAGAACCGTAATAAATCTTATCTAAGTTCGTGACGTTATTTTCAATGGAGCCCCCCCCCCTCCCATACTGTTAACAACCGTAGTTTTTAACCTGAAACTACCCCCCCCCCCATCTTAAAGAGGTAACATATTTTATGGACGATGCCTTACTCATCATTTTAATTATGCATTTAATGGAAACATTCTCAAGGTTATTGATTTGCTCTTGCATTTTGCACTGCGCAATATAGTTGTGAACGACGAGTGCGAGATTTTCGATAATTTCGTTCCATTAATTCGTTTCAGATAGAATTTATTTATTTAGATAATTTTTAATTGTTTTCTTCGACGAAGAAGGTGCGGATCTCGGAACAGTGAAGGTACGTGGGTTAGCGTTCGCAAATGAGAAGGTTGTTATACCAAGAAAAGTATAAGAGTAAAATTAACGCGATTAACATGAACTTCCTGCGCATCAGGGTATATTCTAACGGTTAGTTGTAACTAAGTCGGTTAGTTGCAAATGAAAATGGTTAGTTTCAAAAGTCAAAAATGTTAGTTGTAAAAAGTA